>JAPFQT010000065.1:5000-57500 GCA_027627225.1 Congeria kusceri
GTGAATTACCCAATCAGTATGCTCGCTTTGTCACATTCATCTTATTTTAAAAATTGTGCAAAATGCCCACAGTTGTAAATAGTATATACGTCTGTGGACTGTACGTTATCGAGTCAATGACAAATCAAACGCCTGGGGACATACCCAATACCTACACAGTCAAGATGCTTAAACCGTGAAAATGCGAGTATATTTATGTTTTGACTGTGAAATACAATATCCACTTTCACTTTCAAGGACCATGAAGCAAGGCGCTGATTGGTTGGCTTAAGTCATCACAAAGATTTTCTATTGGTCGTCCTCCCCGTTGACAATGCGTAGCGAATGTTAGGGCTGCTTCTTATCACCCATTTCAGTGGACGACAGCATACAACTGCGCCAACAAGTATTGTTTGTTGAACTCGGTCGGACAACAAGTGTACTTTGCCACTGAAGGTAAGGTGACTTCATCGATTACAACAATTCCTACATCTATCTAACTACGTGTGTACCTTTTAAACTCAATGAGACCTTTTTCTGTCAACATTGGAAAAGCGTCAATAAACAACTGATCAAAAACTTGCCACAGAAGGTAAGATGACCTCATTTACTATAACCATTCCCTAAATCTACATCAGAAACAATTTGGTTGTATCTTCTGACTCAAGCTGACCTTTTCCTGTGAACATTGGAATAAATAAATGATCAGATGGAGTTAATCTGAATCACCATCTGGATCCAGAAATTGTTTAAATTATTATTTTTCATTGGGAGATATGGCAAATTAACACGTAATGTTGTATAATTCATTAGCTGCATAACAACATATGGAGAAATTAGATGCCTCGTTTTAGGTCTGCGTTCTCCGAATGCTTTCTAGTCAAGGCCATACAATTTGATTCTATGTTTAGCGTCCCCATGATTTTTTCGAAACCTACCAACCAGCAGAAAAAAAAAACAAAGAATGAGTAGCATATGGAAGAAACTTCCTCAGCTGCCAAAATTAACTGTAGCTTGACTCTTCAGCTGTGGACCCGCCTATGGCCAATATATAATCCGTGTCATAAAGATGGTTATCTGATTTCCCCCATCCGTTATCAGGGATTATCTGGGCAGTCGGAGAGGGATTTACATGTATCGAATTATGGTCATTTTCATAAAAAGCAATACTACATGTAATTTAAATAAGAACATTTTCATTTGTTTGCTAGCTATAAATCAAGAATAGTTTAGACCGGGTATATAATATTTTTAGATCATTATATATGTTAAAATATTTGTGCTCTCTACGATAGGAGGGAAAGAAAGAAATTATATCTTTATATAAAAATAGCTCTTCAAAATTGATTCAGGTTCACTGCAATAAAACAGAAATATACATTACTGAAAAACAAAAACAAAAATATTATGGTCAGTAAGTGTGAAAAAATACATACAAAACAGCTACATGTACATCAGACTGTAAATTAGGGCTTGCCAAAAAAACGTGTTAATAGATGATTTGTTTCTTGAAGTTATTAAAGGCAAAGTATACTATTCTTCAAGGAATCGAATGGAAATACGTTGGAAATTGATTATCAAATTGTGTTTTTATTATCAATGTTATTTCTAGAATACCGGTTATTAACAAATTTCTTAGGGACATTACATTTTAACTCATAATTAAAGAAATAATCATCTGCCTTTAATCAGATTGCTTTTCTTACGGCAAATATTTACCTACATTTTAACTTCATTATCACTTTCTTTATAAAATTATATGCCATCTTGCATGGCATACCTAATGTCAAACTTGTGGTTTATTTGAAAATAACACGGGCCCCCAGATGTCGCCCTAATAAACAACACTGATTTAGGGAGTCTCCTAGGTGTGAACACAAAAACAAAGGACCCAACTACAGTTTTGGTTTTCAGTTTGAAATAGTTGGTCTCGAAAGAAAAACATGTGAAAAACGCCAAAATGTTAAATATGATAGCATTTGTCAAAATTCAAATTAAGGTGTACACAAATACAATCATATTAAACGGAGATTTAATAACATCTTTGGTCAAAACTAATAACCACAAATTGTCATCACCCATCTCAGCTTTTGAGTTATTTCTACATTCTACACATACACATTTCTTACCACCATATTTTTAAAAATTAAATATCACCAGTTCAGTTCATTTACTTATTTAACACTAATCGTTCAAATTAACCCGTAACTCCAAAAGCGTCTAGTATACGGTGATAAGATTGTTATCAGTTTTATTGCCCGGCGAACTCTGCGGGTGATTCCGATATCGGATTATTTTTTTTCGAACTATTGACAAAACTCATCTTTAACCTTAAAAAAAAGATAATGATAATTCAATTTAATAAAACTTAAATAAGCGCAAAGTCTGATTTACAAGCTTTTCAACCGTATTTGCACAAATGTTGTGTGATTATGTTTTCTAATACTTTTAAAGACTTTAACATGGCCATTCATGCGTTTTCGCGAAATTTTACATTGAACAAAGAAGGAAAACAGTGATGTTAAAAAACTTGAAAACATAGAATCAAATTTGTTTGGCCTAACGTCTTGGTCAATTTTTCATTTGTTTCAAACGAAGAATCGAACGAGTGTGAACGGCAGTGCTGCAATAGTCAGCGCGGATTTACCATGCATATCACAGACAATGCTGGCATGGTTCGTATATATGATGCGTACAATATTATTTACTAACAAAACAAAACATGTCTATAAATAAAGTAAATTAGGGTAATTAGGGTTTCACTTCTGCTAAGGCACCAGAAATAATTAGGGTTTCACTTTTGCCATGGCACCTGAAGTAGTAAGGGTTTTACTTCTGCTATCGCAGATGGAGTTTCACTTTTTTTTTTTCATGTGATTCCACCCCACGATGTCTCTAGGAGGTGATACGTCTGCAGCGCGAGTTCCGTTGCTGGAAGGCATCCTGCTGGTGCGCCTTCAGTGAGTGCTGTGCCCAGATGTTAGCCATCGAGGCGCCTGTCGGGCAGACAGTTGGATACGTTCGACAGGAGTGAGATATTAATTAACTTCGTATAAGTTGTATTTATATTATCTGTTTTGATTTTAAACGGTGTGGTTCTTAGTTCTGGATTACTTCAAACAGCAACAAAGCCTGGGGCAAAATTTCACATATGCAGACACAGTAACAACACTCCGATTTGAAAATTAAATTTATTGAAGACAGATGTGTTGATTAAAATGTCTCCGATTCTCTGCGTTAAACTAAAATCGATTAATGACATGTTTTTCCAGGTGTTCCTGGTGTCCGCCAAGGTTTGTTGTGAAGGATCAGGATCATAACGATCTGATGACCATAAGGGGCCCCTGCTGCAGCATAGGATATGGTGACGTCGCTTTTGAGGTGACGTCATAGCGATATGTTCTCGCAAGTTGATTATAGATCAGGACTGGTATTTATAAAGAATGTTAGTCGATAATTAAATTCTCAAATTTAATTACTGGATTTTCTGACAAAGTAATGCATTTCTGGAAGATTTTGACACATAATTACAATATAATTCAAAGTGTATTAATATCTAGCATTAGTCATGCAAATGTTCCATAGTGTTTTAAACACAAATTCTAATTTTGACTTATGTTCAACTTCAGTTAAGAATGGCTTAAGAATCTTTATAAATATGGGCTCAGGAGTGATCTATTAATCCCATATCAATGTTATATGTGTTTTCCTGAGAACGTTTAGCTCCTGGTCGTACCAATGGGTCGTGGCACATAATTACTTGCAATGCAAATTTGTAGAAGTTTATGTTTTATATGCGATCACGCATAATCCTAGAATAAAAACTTTCTTCTTTCTAGTGAAATGCATTTTAAGAAGTAGCATATGTTTTTTTTTTTTTTTCATTATCTATAGGGAACCAACATGCATTTTCTGGAAAATAAAGAAAGAGGCAAACAAAGCCAATATTCTTATATTTCTAAGGAAGCAAATCTTACGGTGAATTGATTAGTCTTATTTACCTAAAATAATTCACAAACCGGCAAATCTCCCGCAACGTATACTAAAATCAATATACTAACTAATATTTAACTGCGGCTCGACTGAAACCTGATATGTCCCAATGATCAATTAAGGTTGATTTTCATTGTTTCGTTGTTTTTACAGCTATTTTCTGCAAAAGACGGATCAAACGCTGGCTCAATCACAAAACAGTGGACTGGAATGGCCCAAGAAATGTTCACTACAGCTGATAATTTTAGCATCACATGTAAGTACACATTTTCTATAACGTTATTTCAAAACAAGCGATGTTTACTTCGGCCAATAATTTTGACATAGAGCATGTTAGTGCCCATTTGTTAAAGTATAATTTCAGAGCAAACGGAAAATTGGAAAAAAAAGTTGAGCTAATAACATATCGCCGGTAATTTTAATATTATTTCAAAATAAATGCAAGTATAAGTACTAGTATTAGTAGTAGTAATAGTAGTAGTAGTAGTAGTAGTAGTAGTAGTAGTAGTAGTAGTAGTAGTAGTAGTAGTAGTAGTAGTAGTAGTAGTAGAAGTATTATTATTAGTAGAAGTAGTAGCAGGTTTTGTTGTTGTAGTGATAGTAGTTGTTGTTGTGCTAGTTGTAGTAGAAGTAGTAATAGTTGTTGTTGTTTTTGTTGTTGTTAATTTGATGCTGTTGCTTTCGTTGTTGCTGATGCCGCTTGTTGTTGTGCTATAGTTGTTGTTGTTGTAGGTCGATGTTTTGATGGTGGTGATGCTGATAATGATGTTGTTCTTGAAATATTATTAAATGTAGTTGTTCGTGATAACTAAGTAGTATGCGTTTTCACTTACTCGGCTCCGCATAATATTTAATGTATAATCATACCTACAAACATTTCCACGTACCTTCATAGACATATACATGCATGTATTTCTACCTGCAAACTTATACAAACGTATTAACATTTTTACCTACTATTCTCTTGTTTCAGTCCCCATGGACTTGAACGTTAAGCAGAAGGCTGCAATGCTTGGAGCGAGTATCCTCATTGTACGTATTATGTGTCAATGTTTAAAGTTTTCAGTCATGAATATGCATTTAGTTTTTTGTGTCGCCTGACAAGGCGACAAATAGGGGTTACTTGTGGCGGCGTTGGAGGCGGTGGCGTTGTTGGCGGCGTCGGCGGCGCCCCCTTCAGTTTGTGCAGACAATAACTTGAGAAGTTTTGGTGCAATCATTATGACACTTTAGGGAAGTAGGCATAAAATGAAGGTTAAGTTAAATTTGCGGCATACTTGCTCTTAACATACTTGAGTTATGCCCCTTTAAAAAAAGTCAAAAAGAGTATTGTACAGACAATAACTTGAAAAGCGTTTGTGCAATCTTTATGAAACTTTAGAGACGTGTTAGTAGACATAAACGGAAGGCTAAATTTGGTTTTCGGCACAACTGCTGTTATTGTACTTGAGTTATGCCCCGTCTAGCGACACATCCGACACATCCGACACATCCGACTCGCGGAGTTCTAGTTTCAAATGTCTTCCTGTTCACATAGAAGTAGGTGAACTCAAGTTAGCTACTTAGCTTAAGCTCGAAGTTCGTGAACAGTATCGTTCGTTTAAGAGTGTTATACGATGATTATTATTTTTTGATAAACGCGGTTCAACATGGAAATAATTAATGGAGCGCCTTCTGGCAGGTGATTTTAATAATAATAATAGAACAATTTCCTTTTCAACGTCTGGTATAACTTTGTTTTGCAGGATTTTATGTACTTCGAAGTTCCGCCCCAACGACGACGACGTCATACTAGAATGTGATGATATCAACAATATTGAGTATCATTAAATGTCAACAGCTTGTGGTGTGCATTGTGTATAACATGTTCTTTGCCGTGATATTATTGTGTTGTTGCGTTTATCAACAACATAGAAAAGTCATTATGTTGTTGTTTTTTTTGTTGTTGTTTTTTTGGTATTATAAGCATTTGGTCACTTGCCTCAAATAAAGGCCCTGATTATGTCAATTATGGGTTTCTCTCTTGCTAATGTTTCTAGTGTTTTATTTATCTTATTTATCAACACCTCTGACATACATCGTTTGCTCCGCACACTTTTAATATGTTTTATCCATTTCAATAGATGAATATCCATAAACAACACAATAGCCTTCATAGTTTATTGTGTTTAAAGTGTTATTTCCCTTCTCTGGATATACTCACTATTCTGTTTCGAATCTGTGACAAAATTTTGAAAATTGTCAATTTGCCTATGTTTGAATAAGTCCCTTTAATAAATCAAGACGGCTATAAAAAGTGTGCAATTCCAACACGGTGACGGGTGGGAGCTATATTTACATTAACAACGAAAGAATCAATGTTATTTGTTTTAAACATTGTTTTGGAAATTATACAAGTACAAAATATACAAAAACAACTTGCATAAGAGAGCAAACCCAACACAAGTTTTGTCACGTATATGTGTTGTCACGAATATGTATTTTGATGTTTATATAATACTCCTATCATGTTTGATTTTTGTGTGTTTGTAAGTGGTATTATCAATAAAAATGACGTCATGTTTATGCGCGAAATTTTATCAATAACGCTGACGTCCTCTTCTCTATGCATGAAAATGACTTTAGCTTGAGTCTCATATGCGACATTGTACGAAACGTAGAGAATTCAATGATAACTTGACCCTTAACATGAACTACTTACAGCCAGACACGAATGCATATTGCAAATCATATTTATCACATGCTATACCTTGTTTCCCGTGTAATACAACCATTACGAATATTTCTATCTTACATATGTGTAAGATAACATTTTGGGCATTTTCATTGGCTACATATTCTTTGACTGACCAATCGGATGATGTTATTTTGGTGAAATGACGTCGTCAACATGAAATGACGTCACGTCAGTACACAACTTTTTGGATTTATCAACATGTTTTGGTAATATTATAAGATTTTTGTTTCGTTTAAAAGCATGTGATAAAAAAGATCTGACACTCGTTGTCATTTTATACCATATTGTATTAACTCGCCAAAGGCTCGCTTACTAACAAAATTCCTGAACTCGTTTAATAAAATATGGTATGAAATGACAACTCGTGTCAGATCCTATATATAGCGATAACCTTTTGAAATAAAGCTACAAGCCAAACATGAGAACAAATAATGAATTTTGGAACTTGTGTTGCTACACGATATTTTGCTATTACAAAGCAGTTTGCAGTACAGAATACATCAACAGACATAAACATTATTAGTTTTTTTATAGAAATTTCTTATTATATCAAACGGGTGCAAATATAACTCAGTAAATAAATGACTACAATTCTTGACGTACGGATTAAATACAGTAGAATATCTTATTATGACATGAAAAACGTGTCAAAACCATGTGATGTAGAGCTTACTACAAAACATTTACGTTTTGTCCCACAATTTTTACCCCGCGTGTACTGTTGTGGTTACCACAAAAGACCTACGTTTTTCACCTTCACATAATTTATACTATGTTCATATGCTGTGGAGAATACAGGACAATTATATTCATTCATATATGTGCCGTTGATGTCACTAGGAAAATCTACATTTGTCACACAATACGGAAAAGATCTAGAGCGAAATATCAGGGTGCTGCACCATAATGCTTCCCCACTGCTGCCCCTCTGGACTGGTGAAGACAAAAATGTTTAAAATCTTTTAAAATGTAATATATTTTTGCATAATGACAAATGAATTGACTAAGCTTAAAATCCTTAATTACAAGAATGAGACTAAGGAATTCCCTGGATTTAGCAAATTATTAGAAAAAGTCAACAAACTGGTCCGGCTTTCCACCCTGCTCCTTTTTAGCAGCATCTTGTACCTTGTGTGATCCAAGATATTTCCGTATGTCATACAACTGTTTTCTTGGCTCTTTTTCCGTTGTATGGAGATTACTGCGAAGGATTAACATTTTGCCGTTTGTGATCCTAGATCTTTCCCTTTGTCATACAATTGTTTTCTTGGCTCTTTTTCCGTTGTATTGAGATTACTGCGAAGGATTTACACTTTAACTTTTGTGATCCTAATTCTTTCCCTATGTCATACAATTGTTTTCTTGGCTCTTTTTCCGTTGTATTGAGATTACTGCGAAGGATTTACACTTTAACTTTTTGTGATCCTAATTCTTTCCCTATGTCATACAATTGTTTTATTGGCTCTTTTTCCGTTGTATTGAGATTACTGCGAAGGATTTACATTTTGCCTTTTGTGATCCTAGATCTTTCCCTATGTCATACAATTGTTTTTTTGGCTCTTTTTCCGTTGTATTGAGATTACTGCGAAGGATTTACATGTTGCCTTTTGTGATCCTAGATCTTTCCCTATGTCATACAATTGTTTTATTGGCTCGTTTTCCGTTGTATTGAGATACTGCGAAGAATTTACATTTTGTCTTTTGTGATCCTAGATCTTTCCCTATGTCATACACTTGGTTTCTTGGCTCTTTTTCCGTTGTATTGAGATTACAACGAAGGATTTACATTTTGTCTTTTGTGATCCTAGATCCTTCCCTATGTCATACAATTGTTTTCTTGACTCTTTTTGCGTTGTATTGAGATTACTGCGAAGGATTTACATTTTGCCTTTTGTGATCCTAGATCTTTCCCTAAGTCATACAATTGTTTTCTTGGCTCTTTTTCCGTTGTATTGAGATTACTGCGAAGGATTTACATTTTGCCTTTTGTGATCCTAGATCTTTCCCTATGTCATACAATTGTTTTCTTGACTCTTTTTCCGTTGTATTGAGATTACTGCAAAGGATTTACATTTTGCCTTTTGTGATCCTAGATCTTTCCCTATGTCATACAATTGTTTTTTTGGCTCTTTTTCCGTTGTATTGAGATTACTGCGAAGGATTTACATGTTGCCTTTTGTGATCCTAGATCTTTCCCTATGTCATACAATTGTTTTATTGGCTCGTTTTCCGTTGTATTGAGATACTGCGAAGAATTTACATTTTGTCTTTTGTGATCCTAGATCTTTCCCTATGTCATACACTTGGTTTCTTGGCTCTTTTTCCGTTGTATTGAGATTACAACGAAGGATTTACATTTTGCCTTTTGTGATCCTAGATCCTTCCCTATGTCATACAATTGTTTTCTTGACTCTTTTTGCGTTGTATTGAGATTACTGCGAAGGATTTACATTTTGCCTTTTGTGATCCTAGATCTTTCCCTAAGTCATACAATTGTTTTCTTGGCTCTTTTTCCGTTGTATTGAGATTACTGCGAAGGATTTACATTTTGCCTTTTGTGATCCTAGATCTTTCCCTATGTCATACAATTGTTTTCTTGACTCTTTTTCCGTTGTATTGAGATTACTGCAAAGGATTTACATTTTGCCTTTTGTGATCCTAGATCTTTCCCTATGTCATACAATTGTTTTTTTGGCTCTTTTTCCGTTGTATTGAGATTACTGCGAAGGATTTACATGTTGCCTTTTGTGATCCTAGATCTTTCCCTATGTCATACAATTGTTTTATTGGCTCGTTTTCCGTTGTATTGAGATACTGCGAAGAATTTACATTTTGTCTTTTGTGATCCTAGATCTTTCCCTATGTCATACACTTGGTTTCTTGGCTCTTTTTCCGTTGTATTGAGATTACAACGAAGGATTTACATTTTGCCTTTTGTGATCCTAGATCCTTCCCTATGTCATACAATTGTTTTCTTGACTCTTTTTGCGTTGTATTGAGATTACTGCGAAGGATTTACATTTTGCCTTTTGTGATCCTAGATCTTTCCCTAAGTCATACAATTGTTTTCTTGGCTCTTTTTCCGTTGTATTGAGATTACTGCGAAGGATTTACATTTTGCCTTTTGTGATCCTAGATCTTTCCCTATGTCATACAATTGTTTTCTTGACTCTTTTTCCGTTGTATTGAGATTACTGCAAAGGATTTACATTTTGCCTTTTGTGATCCTAGATCTTTCCCTACGTCATACAATTGTTTTCTTGGCTCTTTTTCCGTTGTATTGAGATTACTACGAAAGATTTACATTTTGCCTTTTGTGATCCTAGATCTTTCCCTATGTCATATAATTGTTTTCTTGGCTCTTTTTCAGTTGTATTGAGATTACTGCGAAGGATTTACATTTTGCCTTTTGTGATCCTAGATCTTTCCCTATGTCATACAATTGTTTTCTTGACTCTTTTTCCGTTGTATTGAGATTACTGCGAAGGATTTACAGTTTGCCTTTTGTGATCCTAGGTCCTTCCCTATGTCATACAATTGTTTTCTTGGCTCTTTTTGCGTTGTATTGAGATTACTGCAAAGGAGTTACATTTTGCCTTTTGTGATCCTAGATCTTTCCCTATGACAAACAATTGTTTTCTTGGCTCTTTTTCCGTTGTATTGAGATGACTGCGAAGGATTTACATTTTGCCTTTTGTGATTCTAGATCTTTTCCTATGTCATACAATTGTTTTCTTGGCTCTTTTTCCGTTGTATTGAGATTACTGCGAAGGATTTACATTTTGCCTTTTGTGATCCTAGATCTTTCCCTATGTCATACAATTGTTTTCTTGGCTCTTTTTCCGTTGTATTGAGATTACTGCGAAGGATTTACATTTTGCCTTTTGTGATCCTTGATCTTTCCCTATGTTATACAATTGTTTTCTTGGCTCTTTTTCCGTTGTATTGAGATTACTGTGAAGGATTAACATTTTGCCTTTTGTGATCCTAGATTCTTCCCTATGTCATACAATTTTCTTGGCTCTTTTCCGTTGTATTGAGATTTCTGCGCAGGATTTACTTTTTATCACAGAAGATTTACTCAGCTACAGTACTGTGCCGTTGTGTTTACTAAACTATATACAAGGTTCGCTATATGTATCTGTATATATACTAAGAGCTATAGTCTATAAATACTATTTAGGCTCTATAATAACATTGTTTAAAAAAAACGAACTTTTACCGCAAAAATTGAATACATTTTGAGTACCAAAAGGTTAACTATAGTACTATAAGTGTGTATCTACGATCTTTCATATCAATCATTGTCAAAAAAAGTAGATAAAAGGGACAAGATAGCTTTAAAGCAGACGGATAAACATTAACCTGTCGCATTAAACAATATAATATCGATTAGATCAACAAATACGAGTGTCGACTTTTGCATCGTTTATTAGTGTTGTGTAACCCAAAACAACTGTCAAATCAATGTACATGTTTATATATGTATTGGAGTTTCCGTTTGTACAATCGAAAAATAGTTGTTGATACTTGAAGTAGAAAAATATTTGTTTTACAGCAATAATTCTTATTATTAACTTTTCTTCCAATTTTATTCAAAGTATATGATAATTAAATTTATCAGGTTGTATAAATTTATGTCACTATTTTGTTGTAAGATCGTACATATCCTCTTAAATAGTTGGTGTTATATTTAGAGTATTTCTAATACACGGTTAGTAGACTCACCGGACCACCTCATTTCGAGGTGTTAAGAAAATGTCCCGTGGTAATATCCGAGGTAGTCCGGTGGTGCAAAATTATGGTAAACAGTAAATACGACATTCCAATTTCGTATTATTTTCTTATGATAAAGAAGCTTTGTAAGAAATCGGCCAATGTCATTACCAGTGGGAATGATAAGAGAACAATCTTTCGTAGTTTCGTTAAATAATGTACAAAAATAAAGGCTGTAGGAATTGTATAAGTTGAAGACATTTAAAGAATATGACTATTATATTCTATGTACTGACATGTTTACCCGTCTGAGTTCTTACTACAACCCATTATGAATATGTGTGATGACTGACGATGATCACAAATATAAATGTCTGCACAAACGCAAATTACATGTTTTGCAATAATTTGTAATTAAGGTTAGTTTTCTGGGAATTTTCTTGAAATGAGGTGGTGCTAACCGTGTAATATATTCGCACTTCTGCAGCAGCACACATTCATGCTATTGGATTTTAGTGCAATAGTATCCTCTATATATCGTCAATATTTGTTTTGTAAAGGACGCATGAACAACTGTTATTTTAGTTGATTAAACAAAAGTTTAATGTTTCAGATTACTCGCATATTTGTAAAAAGATTTAAATCAAATAATCCGATCGCAAAACTATTCCAATGAAACATTAATTCGAGTTCTGTGTCCTTAGAAAAAGAATGTATGATGTAAAGCCGTTTTAAAAACTGAACAATATACGTATAACTGTTTTTGACTCTCTCCTTGATTTGCGGTCACATGACATATATTTCATGAAATACCGATCGACATTTTAAATGTTTTATGCTGACAATGCAAACAGGTTAGATTTCAGACCAGGATTGGCCTATTGATCGGTCGATTGAGTTTTGACCTGGCTAGCGGCCAGTACTGGTTAAGACCGTAAAAACCGGTCAATAGAGGTCACTTGAATGCTGCATAATTTAAAAATGGATATTATATAGTATATGAATTATTGTTCAAGATGCAAAAAAAATGAATATGCATGCATCAAATAACACAAAATATGGATTGTCTTATAAATTATGTTGCTGTTTGTTTGTTATATGATTGCATACACTCTGTCTGACTAATTGTACCTGTTATATGACAGTTGATACTGTCCAAATGGGGTCTTATTAAAAATTGGGACCCTTGTCTTAAACAAAGTGTACATTTTTATCCTGATTGTAAATTAATAAGTATGTGGCATAATTATGTAATTTGCCCATGTACCAGTACCACAGGCATGATACGTACCAATGTTATTGTATCCAAACTTAAGAGTTAGTTGGAGTTGTCACTTTCAATAATCATACATAAGTATTTTTAATATATCAATGTTTAAATTATGCCAGCTAAAACATATGCAATTAATTGTAATAACAACTTTTTCTAAAATATAGACCATAAACATTAAAACATGTCAGTATTTTAGTGTTACATGTTATGTGTAACATTTCAAGGTGAAGTTCGGGGCGCCTATAAATAGGTTTAAACCCCCAATGATTTGCATTCAAAAATCTAATGCATTGTGTATTATACAGGTCAAAACAGACCTGCAGAAAAAGCAAACTTTTGATAGCGAACTGTCTTATTATAAAAAGATGTGTCCGAGACGTGACCGCTATTTATATTATTCATTCTAATGAGGGGTCCCAGGTTTAATAATAAATGGGCAATTGCTCACGTGCTGAATTAACGTGTCAGTCCTTAGTTCGTTATAACGTTAACAAACGTGTCTCTTTTGCTGATTGTGCTGGGCCCGTATTCACCTACCCATTCTTACACTTAAGAATCAAGAAAAGACTTAGACTTAGACTTAGACTAAAAAATAATAATACTTATGGGCTGCAAATATGCCGGGTACCAATTTTGTTTATGCCATTAATAAATCATTCTAAATAAAGAATGCCAAAATAAGCGTTGTTGACTACCAAGTAAAATTCAAACTAACAGCGTTTTTAGAACAGAACAGTTTCAAGAATATTCTTTATTTTTAAGTCTCAAGTCTAAGAATGGGTTGGTGAATACGGGCCCTGAAGTTTAATTGCCTGTATATTTCGAAAGAAAGTAATAGTATTACAGTTTAATTTGACGCGTGTACACGGGCTTTTCGATTCATTTTAGAAATATAGGTCAGTGCAACCAATAAACAGATTTACGTTTACCTTACCTCCCGACACGTGGTACGTAAGACGATATTTTATAATTAGCAGGCCTTTTATGAACAGAGACAGAATTAGCAATGTTAAGTAGTTGAATTACAGTCTAATGTTAGGTCAGTGCAACATTATCGTGACCGCTTAAGTCTAAATACCTGATCAAAGCCTGTTTCGGTTTATAATCCCAGACATTCGTTAAATTCGTAAATATTGATTTGACCCTTGCAACCTGATCAATACTATTTTAGTCGCAGAACAACGAAAGATACCGCAATTCCAAAATTGACCAGTCAAAGAACTATGATCCTTACAGCTTAAGGCCAGTCGACTACGCGAAAGTAAGAAGTGCCGTTTTGAATATCGTTTAATTTGTCAAATGGTAATCATTACGATAATGAATTTGATTTAAACATGATATGTTGGAAAAACTTAAGTTAACAACTTTTAATGTAGGAAGAAAGTAAAAGAGTAAGTTATGCGACGTCATAATTCATGAATCTTGAATAAATTAATGAATGATCTTTGATCACGAGACGAACCGAATAGAAAAAATATAACCCTTACCCTTACATATTCATCTCGTTATCGCCGACTCATGTAAAGATTATTTGTTGAGTAGTGAATTTGTTTAGTAGGGAATTTTTATTACGCATTTTAATATTTACGTGGCCATCATTATAATGCACCTATCAATATTTTTCCCCGGGGGGGGGGGAGCGGCGGGCAATCCCAGGGGAATTTGACTAATTGTATTTTTTTTTGGGGGGGTGGTCTAATTCGCCACCCTAGAGCCAAGCATTTTTGTCTAAATCCCCTCAATGGGAGATGCTTATTTGGTGTATTGAATGGCTCGGGGGCCAATATTACCGGTATCTAAAATCCGAACAAAGTATATTTCCCTGGACCCGGAATCATTCGGCATGTCTAATTCCCGGCTGTCGGAAAGTGCATTCAGTCTAAAGTCCCGTATATGCCGAAAATATTGATAGGTGCATAACGATAAAGAATAGTTTAGCGGTTATTACGCAGTAGAGGTTGAATTTTACGGATCATTCCGGTGTATCGATGTAGGAATGCCAATAAATTAATATGTGTGTAGACCAAAGAAAGAGCATGCAATTGAAAATCGGACAAAGAATATGTCTCATTAGGTTTCTTGCCCGATATTTTTTTTCATTTTGAATTAATGTTTTTTTGAAAGGTTTGTAATAAATTTGATTTATTGTAATATTGTATTGAAACTTACCATTTTGAATAATATAAATCGCTAAGCAATGTTCAAGTCATATTTATAATATTGAACACATTTATAGTAAATACGTAAATGAATATTTTCGTTT
This sequence comes from Congeria kusceri, assembly GCA_027627225.1. Lineage (NCBI taxonomy): Eukaryota > Metazoa > Mollusca > Bivalvia > Myida > Dreissenidae > Congeria > Congeria kusceri. The sequence continues at coordinate 19,962 of JAPFQT010000065.1, forward strand.
CAACATTTACAACCACTGTATTTAAAGTATAATTGCCCAGACTGTCCATGATGTGCCCAGTGTTACGCAATAGCGAACAACTGTAGTGCCTTCAGCGCTTTGATTAAATTTATGGACAATGTTATTTCAGATTAACCGCGATCACATTTAACTGACATTTCAAAAGCGATTAATGTTCGATTGATTGTGTCACAATATACCGTGTGCTTTTTAGTTTGCATGCACTAACAATACTGATAGATACTATATCGACATGACCAGTATTCACAAAGCTCATATAACCAGAATAAATAATGCCGAAATATGTATATTTGTTCCTCAACTGTTTTCAGAATAAATCAACCTGCGAAGCAACGAAAAAATTAATAAAAGTTAACTATATTACATGAGTTGCAATTTAAAAATAAATAAAGATCTACTGGTTGTTTTTAGGTGGAACTTTAAAGTTAACTTGACTTTCAGTGCATGGTGAAAACTGGTCTATGTTGTTTAATATTTTCTTCAAACACTACGTACTTATATACAGCTAAAAAAACATAATACGCTCATGGTTACAAATCATGCGTGTTTTGCCACTGTAATAAATAAAAGGGTACATTTTTGAATGATTATTGATTTCAGAAACATAACTTTGCGCATTTTCTTTGACTTTGCATCTAACATTATATAATTCACCTGACTCATGAACACTAGTAGTCTAATTACACGCTTGAATTATGTTTCTATATTGGAGGTGCGTCGTGGGAAAACCGGTTTTAATGCATGTGCGCAAAGTGTCGTCCCGGCACTTTCCGCCTACAGTGGATTTATGTTTAGAAGAGACTTCCTTGAAACAGAAAATACCATGAAAGCGGAAAGTGCCGTCCTGGATTAGCCAGTGCGGACTGTGCGACACTTTACGCACATGCATTAAGACCGGTTTTCTCACGACGTGCCACATTTATACTCTGTGTTGTGCGTGCACGTGTTTCACATGCTCATTGTCACAATAACTGTAAAGGTCAATGTCAGGCTAATGTATCCGAGCTATACTTAAACGAACCCGGTGTAACTTCGGAATATTATTCTCGTCGTTATACCATCACCCGTTTAAATCTATATGCTGCGGTGAGAAACATGTATATAGTGTTTACTGAACATACTGGTAGAGACGAGATTGTGTGTCTGTCAAGCCATATAAATATAAGATAAATGAAACCACAGAAACACACACAACACAACACAAAACATAAAATAATTAAAACTGGGGTCACCGCCTTGAGGCATTGAACAGCAATGGGGGTTTAAACTTGTTTATAGTCAAGCCTTTAAGCCCGGTCACACTGTCACGATTTTGGCTAAGATAGCCCACGATTGATTGTGGACGTGTTAATCGTGATGAGTCGGGATGCACAGTGTTTGATTGTATCTTCGTAAGTATACCTACGGTTGTTGCAGGACGACACTACGAATATCAACGACACTTGTAGGTTTCCGCAGCCGATTCACGACGGTTTTACCAAGATAGGATACGATATATTACGGTTGTAATACGCTAGCGTCAGGCATACGCTACGGTAACAGACGATTGTTTACGTTTCTCCTAAAACTGTAGTAAGATTCAATAGGATTCATCACGATGTACCTACGAGCAGCCAATAATGTTCAGGCTTCACTACGCTTCAAGGCGATTTGGACATCACAATGTATTGCCTCCGCTAAGAAAAGTATGTTTTCTGTTTCCGTGTATTTGTTTATCTGGGCACAGTTGATCAAAACGTTAACGGGTAATTAAGCTTACAGCCCGTTTAAAGTAAGATTTAAATAAATAAGTTTTTAGCTTAATTGACCGAACGTTTTGAGCAACTCACACCTGTCTATTGCTTAAGGGAGGTTATCTATCTCCGGCAAAGTTAAATGTTAAGAAGACTTATCTGTATTTGCGGAAGTATTCGCTTTCCGAGTGCTTTTCGGTTTTAATAATGCAGTTGATATTTATTTTTTTTATTTTTTTTTCACGATAGTATACAATTCAAGAATTAATATGTTTGTCGACGCACGTCGGCGTTAATTCTTTCCAAACGTTCACATTACATTAGTTTGGACGTTTTGAAATTGCAAAATCATAATTATTATATGCATTCATCGCTTCCATTTTAGACACATAACAAATATTCTGTTGTCGGCAATTGCTAAATCGAAATTTAAGTTTATCATTAAATGTACAATATATAATTACAATAATTACTTGATTTTTGTGTTAGGTGATATAATATGACTGTCTTGAAGTTTATATTAGAATCCATGGTTTCTGAGACACGGTGTAAACTCAACAAAATTTATAAAGCACCAAATGGAAATAAATGGAAATTGTTGTATATTTCCTATTTATAAAAATGTCAGCTTGAATTGTCAGCTATGATTATTTGAATTTTATCCCATCTTCACGCTGTCATTGACGAAATAACACCCTCGCGTGCACGGACTACGTTTTCACGATACAGTCGCATTGTTTTACATTTGCCGATTGCATTTTCCGGTCACTCATTACAATATAATTTACGCACATTGTATTTAAACTGCGCAGACATCAGAATAAATTTGTACTTCGTTCCAGACGTTTTGAAAACGAACAGAAAGGTCATGGTCATTTATTGCGTATTCATTGATTTATAAATCAAAAATGTGAACGATCATTACGCCGTTGTGTCTTTATTGACTTTAAACGTCATTTTCATTTTGGTAGTTACTATTTAATTATTTTGTGTGAAATAATAACACAAACATATACACTAAAACTTGTTAACAGACTAAGTGGGGGTACTTCTTTATTACAATTCGGGCACGTAAGTTTTGTAAACAATACTAGTAAAAGCAGTAACTGCACATGTACTAGCAGTTTATGAATTCAACGGTTTGTTAAACATTTGTTGTTATATAGTTTGGAAAACATGATGGGATAATTTGAATACAAGGATTAGTGTTGAATATAGAGACGTGTATCTTGCTCGGCTCGCACACCGGAAGCGCTTCTGGTGTTCTAAGCCTCGCAAAATACACTTCTCTATATTCAACACTAACCTTGTATTCTATATATACATGCATGTGTTCATACCAAAATATTGGCCCAAAAAAGAAAGAATGTCGTGTTCACCATGGCGCAACATATATGTGTTCATACCAAAATATTGGCCAAAAAAAGAAAGAATTTCGTGTTTACCATGGCGCAGCTGAAATTCTTATACATAGAGAAAGTATAACAATTTCAATATAGTTATTACTTTTGTTGAGTGTAGATGCATTATTATAGTTGATAGATATGTGTCATTACCTCTGGAAACAATTATTAAACAATCGTTTGGTATCCTTAGCTCAAAGACTGGCATGTTAAGTTATATACTTATAATTATTTGTGAACATTGGACCGGGCCTTATATAATAACAAAATAAGGTTAAATTTTGGATTTTTGAAATGCTTCCAGATGCTCGCAAAGCTGCTCGCACAGTGATGGATTTCCAACGTTTTTAACTATTGCTAATGCAGGGCTTCCATTTAGGGAAGTTTGGGAGTAATATACACCCAGTTTTTGTCACAGGACTTCCAACATTGCAGCCATGGAAGTTGCAGAACTTCCAAAATATCAGCCATGGAAGTTCCATCATGAAAAGATGAACAAGTTAGAAGAAACATTAAGTAATTAATCTAAATGTATTCCTCTTTCACTGAATAAATTAACATATAAACACGTAATGAAAAAGAACTGGCCTTGAAAGCACCTTGAATTTTATAGAGTACTTAATTTCATTTCTGAATGCTAAGGACTTATGTAGCGCAATACTGTCAAAACTTCCAATTCCAAATATTATGAGCCAAATTCAGAGGTCAGGAATTGCAAACTTCCAGTTTTCAAACGTTAATGAAAGCCCTGCCTAATGACTCTTTCACAAATGTATATACGTGTATAAATTGAGCACATTAGCCCGACTTGGGACTTTATTCATGCACTATATCAGTAAACACGCGAATCTTTATAAAATGCGAGCTTCCTAAACCGATAGTGGATATAGGAAATATTCCAAGCGTTCAATTATATTAATGCAAATTAATACAAAGGTATTATAGCTCATGAGAGCCTGGTCAAATTATTGCAAAATAAGCTGAGTGAGTTACCATGTTAACCTAGTTAAAATAGTGCGATTCACGTGGCGAAGACAACCAAAAAGTAATTGTCGAACAATAGGTGGGCAGATTAATGGCTTACTTTATTCATGCCGATACTTGGCAAGGTATTTTAAAAGTTGAATTAACTGTATGGTGTCACGTTGTCCCATTGACCTTTCAATTTTTCCACGTTTACTTATTCTACGTGTATATGTATTACAAGCGACTGAGAATTAAATTCTATTCTTTTTGCGTTGTATTTGTGAGTACACCACAAAGGATAGAGGTTTGTATTTTTTGTGTGTAACGAGTAAGCTATGCTCCTCCAAAGCCTTGTTAATAGATTAATTGGTATCACAATCATTACCATATCTCTGTTGTTTTCTACTGTGCAAAGTAACAGATAATATCAAAGTAAACTTATAGTCGGCATCTGTATTCTCTCGGTATATCTATTTCCGCGGTAATTGTTTATCTTTTGATTGTTATGCTTAATTGTCAAAATAAAACATATTTTTCGTTTTCTTAAAGAAAATAATAAGTTAAACATGACTTTATTTGGAAACAATCAAGTTATATGACTTTAAATCATAAATCATTGTGTATCCCTCCGTGGTCCATTCAAAAGTAGTGCCTATTACTAAGAGTTCCTCTTCTCTTCTGGCATAAAAGCCATTTAGGTATCTCAGACATGCCTTTTGTGGTTATTGAGATGCATTTTCTTCGAAGTAACATGACATATCTTTTTCATTGCAAATTTTGGAAGCGGACAGATTGATCTTTAAATGGATACCAGGCTTGCACAATCTGAAATAAAGGAAATGCTAGAAAAATGCTTGGAAAGTTTGCCGTTTTATGATGGGACCCTATGGGAAATGGATTTACTGGTTTCTAACCTTTAACAAAACCAGGGACCGGCCCTTTAGGGTCCACTTATACATAAAATCACCATGTAACTGTGTTATTTTATTGCGTTTATTACTTTTCACGGAAATAAATGTGAATAATATCGTAACTGACACGTTATCTACACTTTTTTAAGCGAAACCTGTTTTTTCGGGTAAAAAAATGAAAAAAAGTACGGAAACTCGCCTTATGCATCTCACAGCACATCCAATCATGTTATACGCGAATATTACACGTTTTATACCTTATTACTGTCCATTGCATTAAAATAAGTCTAAATGAACTGGTATTTTGACTGGTTTATGTGATTTAGGTGCGAATTTTAGTTCACGCTCCCCATACAATCCAAGTACTGAAGCGCAAGCCAGATGGCTTATCATGTGTCATTCTCAAATGCGTTTTTGGGGCATTTCTACTTAGCGGATCGACCCAGAAATTTTGCATTTGTGGTACAAGTAGGTTAATAATGATGTAGAAGAGTTTTTTTCATGATAGCAAAATGTTGAGTTTTCTTTAAGGTTAGATACCAGTAAATCATTGTGTATCCCTCCGTGGTCGATTCAATAGTAGAGCCTAATACTAAACAGTTCCTATTCTCTTCTGCCATAAAAGCCATTTAGGTATCTCAGACATGCCTTTTGTGGTTATTTCTATTATCCTATGCGTGTCTGCAACATTTTGGTGCATTTTATTGGAGGCTAACTTGAAAGGGGAACTTTTGGGGTGTGTTTACTGTGGTATGGGGCATTTGTCGTAATATGACTGCCGAAACCCTGTTTTCTGCCGGTGCCTGCATTCAAGTGAGATGCATTTTCTTAGAAGTTACATGACATATCTTTTTTATTGCAAATTTTGGAAGCGGACAGATTGATCTTTAAATTGATACCAGGCTTGCACAATCTGAAATAAATGAAATGCTAGAAAAATGCTTGGAAAGTTTGCCGTTTTATAATGGAACCCAATGCGAATTGGATTTACTGGTTTCTAACCTTTAACAAAACCAGGGACTGGCCCTTTAGGGTCCACTTATACATAAAATCACCATGTAACTGTGTTATTTTATTGCGTTTATTACTTTTCACGGAAATAAATGTGAATAATATCGTAACTGACACGTTATCTACACTTTTTTAAGCGAAACCTGTTTTTTCGGGTAAAAAAAAATGAAAAAAAGTACGGAAACTCGTCTTATGCATCTCACAGCACATCCAATCATGTTATACGCGAATATTACACGTTTTATACCTTATTACTGTCCATTACATTAAAATAAGTCTAAATGAACTGGTATTTTGACTGGTTTATGTGATTTAGGTGCGAATTTTAGTTCACGCTCTCCATACAATCCAGGTTCTGAAGCGCAAGCCAGATGGCTTATCATGTGTCATTCTCAAATTCGTTTTGGGGGCATTTGAACTTAGCGGATCGACCTGAAATTTTGCATTTGTGGTACAAGTAGGTTAATAATAATATTGCCAAACAAGACATGTGAAAACACCATAACCTTGTTTGAAAAAAGCTCTCCTATATACTTTAATCATTTATAAAAAATCCACACTGAAAAAAGGGACTTCGACAGATACCGTATTCAAAACCCAATATTTCCGGAACAAGGCCGGTTACCCTTATTTTTTAAGACTGTTTAGTTTCAGCATATAGTGACACATGTTTATGTAATCTTTTAACAAAATCTGTCGTTTGGAACAAAAGATATTCGTATATTCGGTTATTTGTTGATGTTTTAAAAGGCATATTAAATGCATAATTAACCTCATTCAGAGTCCATTAAAAGTCGTTTTTTTAATGGTAACTATAGATAAAGCGCGTTTTATCATTAATCTGCACTTGTATATTGCCAAACGAAACATTAAACAAAGATGCATTTAAAAATATCCGTCCCTGTTTGAACATGAACGCTTTATTTAATTGAACACTGCTTGTCACACAAACTGATAGGTCTTTAATATACATCAATCCAAATTGTACCCTTTTCTAAAAAAATCAAGATTTTAACAAGGAACATGATAACTTTATGACAAAAAAGTAAAATCATCGTAATAATGTGACTGCTTGGTTATATGCTACAATGAACTTTGCCATTTCTGAAGATAACGCGTCGTGTGTATACTTTACTTAAACTCTATTATAATTATACAGTTGTACATATGCTTCTGTTCACCATATTCCATGTATGTATCTTATATGTACATCTCCAGAAAATGGGGGAACTCAAGCTATATATAATATTTCGCTTACTTGCTGACATCCTCTGTACAACAGATCAACGGGTCACCGTTGCTTCCTGTAATTCAAAAGCAAGCGAGAAGTTGGCAATATAAAAAGCAACACGACATGAAATTATTTACAGATAACTTTTTAATGTCTCTGTTACAAGCAATAATAATTGCATAAGGAGAACTATTATAATAATGAATTTGACTGGACATTGAAGTCGGTCAAATGGGTACTAATAATACCTTCTGAAACGTCATTTACTATGCATGAAGGTTAGATACCAGTAAATCATTGTGTATCCCTCGGTGGTCCATTCAAAAGTAGTGCCTATTACTAAACAGTTCCTCTTCTCTTCTGGCATAAAAGCCATTAAGGTATCTCAGACATGCCTTTTGTGGTTATTCCTATTATCCTATGCGTGTCTGCAACATTTTGGTGCATTCAATTGCAGGCTAACTTGAAAGGTGAACTTTTGGAGTGTGTTTACTGTGGTATGGGGCTTTTCTCGAAATATGACTGCCGAAACCCTGTTTTCTACCGGTGCCTGCATTCAAGTGAGATGCATTTTCTTAGAAGTGAGATGACATATCTTTTTTATTGCAAATTTTGGAAGCGGACAGATTGATCTTTAAATTGATACCAGGCTTGCACAATCTGAAATAAAGGAAATGCTAGAAAAATGCTTGGAAAGTTTGCCGTTTTATAATGGTACCCTATGGGAATTGGATTTACTGGTTTCTAACCTTTAACAAAACCAGGGACCGGCCCTTTAGTGTCCACTTATACATAAAATCACCATGTAACTGTGTTATTTTATTGCGTTTATTACTTTTCAGGAAAATAAATGTGAATAATATCGTAACTGACACGTTATCTATACTTTCTTAATCGAAACTTGTTTTTTTTCGGGTAAAAAAAATTGAAAAAAGTATTGAAACTCGCCTTATGCATCTCACAGCACATCAAATCAGGTTATACGCGAATATTACGCGTTTTATACCTTATTACTGTCCATTGCATTAAAATAAGTTTTAATGAACTGATATTTTGACTGGTTGATGTGATTTAGGTGTGAATTTTAGTTCACGCTCCCCATACAATCCAAGTACTGAAGCGCAAGCCAGATGGCTTATCATATGTCATTCTCAAATGCGTTTTGGTATCTCAGACATACCTTTTGTGGTTATTTCTATTATCCTATCCGTGTCTGCAACATTTTTGTGCATTTCATTGGAGGCTAACTTGAAAGGTGAACTTTTGGGGGGTGTTTACTGTGATATGCGGCTTTTGTCGAAATATGACTGCCGAAACCCTGTGATCTACCGCTGCCTGCATTCAAGTGATATGCACTTTCTTAGAAGTAACATGACATATCTTTTTTATTGCAAATTTTGGAAGCGGACAGGTTAATCTTTAAATTGATACCAGGCTTGCACAATCTGAAATAAAGGAAATGCTAGAAAAATGCTTGGAATGTTTGCCGTTTTATGATGGGACCCTATGGGAACTGGATTTACTGGTTTCTAACCTTTAACAAAACCAGGGACCGGCCCTTTAGGGTCCACTTATACATAAAATCACCATGTAACTGTGTTATTTTATTGCGTTTATTACTTTTCACGGAAATAAATGTGAATAATATCGTAACTGACACGTTATCTACACTTTTTTAAGCGAAACCTGTTTTTTCGAGTAAAAAATAAGTGAAAAAAACTCGCCTTATGCATCTCACAGCACATCCAATCATGTTATACGCGAATATTACACGTTTTATACCTTATTACTGTCCATTGCATTAAAATAAGTCTAAATGAACTGGTATTTTGACTGGTTTATGTGATTTAGGTGCGAATTTTAGTTCACGCTCCCCTTACAATCCAAGTACTGAAGCGCAATCCAGATGGCTTATCATGTCATTCTCAAATGCGTTTTTGGTGCATTTTTACTTAGCGGATCGACCCAGAAATTTTGCATTTGTGGTACAAGTAGGCTAATAATGATGTAGAAGAGTTTTTTTCATGATAGCAAAATGTTGAGTTTTCTTTAAGGTTAGATACCAGTAAATCATTGTGTATCCCTCCGTGGTCCATTCAAAAGTAGTGCCTATTACTACAGAGTTCCTCTTCTCTTCTGGCATAAAAGCCATTTAGGTATCTCAGACATGCTTTTTGTGGTTATTTCTATTATCCTATGCGTGTCTGCAACATTTTGGTGCATTTCATTGGAGGCTAACTTGAAAGGTGAACTTTTAGGGTGTGTTTACTGCGGTATGGGGCATTTGTCGAAATATGACTGCCGAAACCCTGTTTTCTGCCGGTGCCTGCATTCAAGTGAGATGCATTTTCATAGAAGTTACATGACATCTTTTGTATTGCAAATTTTGGAAGCGGACAGATTGATCTTTAAATTGATACCAGGCTTGCACAATCTGAAATAAAGGAAAGGCTAGAAAAATGCTTGGAAAGTTTGCCCTTTTATAATGGGACCCTAAGGGAATTGGATTTACGGTTTCTAACCCTTAGGTTAATATGTAGGAAAATGCAAAATTTGGTTTCGTAATATTTATAAAAGGTTACAATCCAACAATTTTTAGTTAATTTATGTTTGTTTACAGACTTACCAAAAACTTATTTTAAAACACAAGTTTTACCGATGACGTAATTTTTCAAGATGTCCTCATGTTGCATTGAAAAAGACAATAATTTAAGAACAAATAATGTGCTTTGTAACAATAGTTTAGTGGTTAATTTCGTGTAAAGGTTCAATTCATTGGATAATCTTGAAAGAAAATGTTTCGTTAGTTGATTTTGCTCAAAGTATTTGTTTAAATTTTAACTACCGCGATAGTACAGATGAACAGGGTACTGGATAAGTCGCTTGTTTGTTATTCATATGGTTGATTAAGGTGGAAATGTATTAATACGAACTCCCTGTGCAATCTGGGATACAGTACCGGTACAATAAATGATACCAATGTACTTTAATTGGTAATTTAAATAATAGTATACGTTTCCATAAATGTAAATCGTAGGCAAACCAATCTAGTATTTGATCAAATCATTGTACTCGAATACCACGTGTTCAACTGTCAACCTATTTACACAAAAGAGCACATGGCAGAGCTTGGGATGTGTTCGTGAGTAACGATGAATGAAAATTAATCCTTTAACATTAGCTGAGTAGGAGTTAAAATGTAAGTGTTTATAAAACTGGAAATGTTAATTCTATAAAGTTATTTAAATAATTATGATTATGATGACTAGGGGCGGTATTCACGAAGCATCTTAAGATATATTATATCCTTATACTTAAAAAAGAAAATTCACTTAAACGTATTTCTCCGTATAAAACAGTACAGAACGAAATAACATACTAAAATGGCATCAGTATTTAAAATTTATTTGCCAAACTTCAGCAAAAGACAAATGTGTGAATTTTGCAAACAAATACAATATATTAATATTTTACACTTTAGTGAAAATATTTAAGAAATTACTTAAGATGTTTCGTGAATACTGCGCCACATTGCGCTACAACCGCAGCATCTATACCGCCACATTGCGCTATAACCGCAGCATCTATACCGCCACATTGCGCTATAACCGCAGCATCTATACCACCACATTGCGCTACAACCGCAGCATCTATACCACCACATTGCGCTATAACCGCAGCATCTATACCGCCACATTGCGCTACAACCGCAGCATCTATACCGCCACATTGCGCTATAACCGCAGCATCTATACCGCCACATTGCGCTACAACCGCATCATCTATACCACCACATTGCGCTACAACCGCAGCATCTATACCGCCACATTGCGCTATAACCGCAGCATCTATACCACCACATTGCGCTATAACCGCAGCATCTATACCACCACATTGCGCTACAACCGCAGCATCTATACCACCACATTGCGCTACAACCGCAGCATCTATACCGCCACATTGCGCTATAACCGCAGCATCTATACCGCCACATTGCGCTATAACCGCAGCATCTATACCACCACATTGCGCTATAACCGCAGCATCTATACCACCACATTGCGCTACAACCGCAGCATCTATACCACCACATTGCGCTATAACCGCAGCATCTATACCGCCACATTGCGCTATAACCGCAGCATCTATACCGCCACATTGCGCTATAACCGCAGCATCTATACCACCACATTGCGCTATAACCGCAGCATCTATACCACCACATTGCGCTACAACCGCAGCATCTATACCACCACATTGCGCTACAACCGCAGCATCTATACCGCCACATTGCGCTACAACCGCAGCATCTATACCGCCACATTGCGCTATAACCGCAGCATCTATACCGCCACATTGCGCTATAACCGCAGCATCTATACCGCCACATTGCGCTACAACCGCAGCATCTATACCGCCACATTGCGCTATAACCGCAGCATCTATACCACCACATTGCGCTATAACCGCAGCATCTATACCACCACATTGCGCTATAACCGCAGCATCTATACCGCCACATTGCGCTATAACCGCAGCATCTATACCACCACATTGCGCTATAACCGCAGCATCTATACCGCCACATTGCGCTATAACCGCAGCATCTATACCACCACATTGCGCTATAACCGCAGCATCTATACCACCACATTGCGCTATAACCGCAGCATCTATACCACCACATTGCGCTATAACCGCAGCATCTATACCACCACATTGCGCTATAACCGCAGCATCTATACCACCACATTGCGCTATAACCGCAGCATCTATACCACCACATTGCGCTACAACCGCAGCATCTATACCACCACATTGCGCTATAACCGCAGCATCTATACCACCACATTGCGCTATAACCGCAGCATCTATACCACCACATTGCGCTATAACCGCAGCATCTATACCACCACATTGCGCTATAACCGCAGCATCTATACCGCCACATTGCGCTATAACCGCAGCATCTATACCGCCACACTGCGCTACAACCGCAGCATCTATACCGCCACATTGCGCTACAACCGCAGCATCTATACCACCACATTGCGCTATAACCGCAGCATCTATACCACCACATTGCGCTATAACCGCAGCATCTATACCGCCACATTGCGCTATAACCGCAGCATCTATACCGCCACATTGCGCTACAACCGCAGCATCTATACCACCACATTGCGCTATAACCGCAGCATCTATACCGCCACATTGCGCTATAACCGCAGCATCTATACCGCCACATTGCGCTATAACCGCAGCATCTATACCGCCACATTGCGCTACAACCGCAGCATCTATACCACCACATTGCGCTATAACCGCAGCATCTATACCACCACATTGCGCTACAACCGCAGCATCTATACCACCACATTGCGCTATAACCGCAGCATCTATACCACCACATTGCGCTACAACCGCAGCATCTATACCGCCACATTGCGCTACAACCGCAGCATCTATACCGCCACATTGCGCTATAACCGCAGCATCTATACCACCACATTGCGCTACAACCGCAGCATCTATACCGCCACATTGCGCTACAACCGCAGCATCTATACCACCACATTGCGCTATAACCGCAGCATCTATACCACAACATTGCGCTACAACCGCAGCATCTATACCGCCACATTGCGCTATAACCGCAGCATCTATACCGCCACATTGCGCTATAACCGCAGCATCTATACCACCACATTGCGCTATAACCGCAGCATCTATACCACCACATTGCGCTATAACCGCAGCATCTATACCACCACATTGCGCTATAACCGCAGCATCTATACCACCACATTGCGCTATAACCGCAGCATCTATACCACCACATTGCGCTATAACCGCAGCATCTATACCACCACATTGCGCTACAACCGCAGCATCTATACCACCACATTGCGCTACAACCGCAGCATCTATACCACCACATTGCGCTACAACCGCAGCATCTATACCACCACATTGCGCTACAACCGCAGCATCTATACCACCACATTGCGCTACAACCGCAGCATCTATACCACCACATTGCGCTACAACCGCAGCATCTATACCACCACATTGCGCTACAACCGCAGCATCTATACCACCACATTGCGCTACAACCGCAGCATCTATACCACCACATTGCGCTACAACCGCAGCATCTATACCACCACATTGCGCTATAACCGCAGCATCTATACCACCACATTGCGCTATAACCGCAGCATCTATACCACCACATTGCGCTATAACCGCAGCATCTATACCACCACATTGCGCTACAACCGCAGCATCTATACCACCACATTGCGCTACAACCGCAGCATCTATACCACCACATTGCGCTACAACCGCAGCATCTATACCACCACATTGCGCTATAACCGCAGCATCTATACCACCACATTGCGCTATAACCGCAGCATCTATACCACCACATTGCGCTACAACCGCAGCATCTATACCACCACATTGCGCTATAACCGCAGCATCTATACCACCACATTGCGCTACAACCGCAGCATCTATACCACCACATTGCGCTATAACCGCAGCATCTATACCACCACATTGCGCTATAACCGCAGCATCTATACCACCACATTGCGCTACAACCGCAGCATCTGGTGAACAGGAACGAACTTTATATCAATATAATCAATCACCGCTGCCTAAATATTACAATAACGCTAGTGGGAAACTTGTTTATTAAGTAAGGCTTGAAAATAATCAACTGTGTAACAGCTATTTCCCTGTATTTGTGCTAACAAAGCTGGTAACTAATCGAAGATATTTTGCATTTGTCATTTTAAAAATTCTAGCGACGCCTCGAACAGGACTTTAGTCATTAAAGGGCTGATATATTGACCAATGCTATTCTCTCCACAAGTTGAAATTTAGTTTGGGCAGATGGCGACAGCTCACCCTTTCATTGATGGAGCCTCTGAAATGAAGAAAGCGATTTGAATTAAATGGAACTATTCACAGATAGGCAAATTGACAGTTTTCAACATTTTTGTCATAGATCCCTAAAAAGAAAATACATTATATATAAAACCGCAAAATAACACTACTGACACAGAAATATATAGGTAATATAGTGTCGTTTATAGACAATCATCAATATATAAAATTATAAAGCGTTTGAAACGCTTTTCGTCGGTATTTTGGAAAAGACATGTATCAGCTACATAGCGTTAACAATTCACTAGTTATTAGTAAGTCATAATAGCCGAGTGGTTAGAGCGTTTTTGATCACAAAGACCACAGGTTCGAGCCCAGGCGAATGCAAAATTTAATGTTTTAATTCAGTTTTCTTCCATATTTAATATTTTCTATTTGTTAGTCCAGATGCTTTAATTTTGCGGTTGAGACATTTAATGGCATTTGTTTTAATTAGTTAAATATGTGAACAAGTCCCTTCACACAATTTTAGTAAATATGCTACAAAATCAGATAAAAATAAAAACCCCGAAATGTCAGCAGGAGCGAAATACATTATTTGACCGATTGCCTGCGCAACACAGAACAATACGCACAACACAATACACAACAAACATGAATGACGGCTGCAATAGTGTATTTGTTTATGTCAGTAAAATTTGTATCATTATACATGATATTTATCATCGAAACATCTTAAGATTACCTAGTTACTTTTTAACAATTTCTATGGATCTAAGCAGCTTAAACTTACTTTAAACATATTACATACACTAAATTATGACATTTAATATACAACATGTTAGGCGAAAGGTACATACATAAGTTCATATTGAGATATATTATCGAGGTCTTTTTCTCAGCTCGTTTGAATTTATTAAAAGTAAGTAGTAACTAGTTTCAATACGAGGTGAATTAAACAGCGTGTTCAACTCTTAAGTGCACATGTATAACTACTTCAGTCGCAATGTTGTGCTTCCCCTTAAAATTCTCATAAACATTATCAACGTCAGGAACGTTTACAGATTTCCCTTATCCGTGAGTATATCTAAAGAGTAAACATTGTGATCTGGCACACATATGTGTATTTGACAACTACATTCTCACAACGATAAAGGCATGTATTATAAAGTCTTTATACATTACCTTCGCAAGGTTGGTCTTAGAAACACATGGGGTTGTATGGTCTCGTTTTCGGTGTTCTCACAAAATATAGTAGAAAATCGTATCTTCTTTAGATTGGCAAGTTGTTCTGAAAGCAAACATAAATGAATTCAAATAAATAATGAAACGCTGAATGAGAAAGAAAACATTTGAAAAATGTGAAATATTGACCGTCTTGTAGTCACATGAGAATGCTACAATGTAATTACCCCCAATGAACATTTTCTAAGTGGTGATAAATTAACATATAATAATATTTAATAAAATTGCACAGGCTATCGAACTAAATTTTAATGGAAAGATTGGTGAAAATAGCTCATGTCTAATTATTTTCAATGCTGATATTCAATAACCTTAAGCCTAGCGTTCAACACTGACCTCGTGTGAATCCTACCAGCGGATCATTTCGCTCAAAGAAGAACCTGTCTCCATCCCGAAGGCGTTTGAACTGCATCGCCATTAGACACTGGCCAAGAGGACCCAAGAGGCCATTGTGGGCGCGCCTTTCAGAAACAACACCCGTCCACAAATCTATGTCACCAGGGCAACTGAAATATATATTGTGATTCAGCAACATCTTTAGAGGTGGCGAAATAATTGTCAGTATTGCCAAGCCTATAACAGACAAGTGAAATGCTGCCAAAATTTACAATATAGTTACTGAAAGGACAAGTGGCAAATATTATTTCTCGAAACAGACGGTACGGTAATGTACGATTTGACGTTTCTGGTCTTAAATTGATAATGCTGCCAAATGTTATGTTTGGAAGGCGAAGCCATCCGGTTGAAGAAACCTCAGAGGTTTTGCGTTAACAGGTTTATGATAAGATTATGATTAATCGATGCATGTTTAGTTTGCGCGGTTAATATTGTTGAATTTAACTGTCATTTATCGCATGCTATACCTTGTCTCCCGTGTAATACAACGTTACGAATATGTTTATCTTACACATGTGTACGATAACATTTTGAGCGTTTTCATGGGCTAATTATTCTTTGACAGACCAATCGCATGACGTTATTTTGGTGAAATGATGTTGTGAACATGAAATGACGTCATGCCAATACACAATTTAGGATTTTTCAACATGTTTTTGGTAAACATAAAATTTTCTTTAAAAGCATGTGATAAAAAAGATCTGACATTCGTTGTCATTTCATACCATAATTTATTAAACTCGTCCAGGAAAGGCTCGCTTACTAACAAAATTCCTGAACTTGTTTAATAAAATGTGCTATGAACTGACAACGCGTGTCAACTCTATATATTCAAAGCATATGCTGATATGAAAAACAACGTCCAAACAATTACATATTACTCTCTTTATATTGTACTACTTACGCAATGTTGCACATACAAATGATGACATACTTTTCCAGGAAATTAATGTCATTAATATGCACAATTAATCAGTTTAATCCTGTTTATCTTTTAACTTAATTAACCTTATTTACCCAAATGAACATGTGGTAAAGGTTGTGAAACACTTTTCAACGCGATGAATGGAAATAATCCTTAAACAATTCCCGGGGAGGAGTTACATATTAGTAGCAAAAACAGGAATGGTCCAATTATAAACCAAAAAGTACATTCGTAAAAAACGGTAAAATCTCCACAGCTTATCCTCCACCCATGAGTTCTGCAACTTATGCGTCAACTAGGGTCATCTGGCAAACGCCTTTATTATATCCAAATAATAAAGAATGCAATACACAATTCCTGGATCCAGACGGTGATCCTGATCGACACTAAAATCTAATAACTTGTTCATTGTCCCATGTCCATGCAAAGCTCTTAATACCTCTCGGTTAACACACGGACTCGTACAAACAAACCAACAAAAATGCCCTTCTTCGCCGGTATTCACAAATAACCTTTGGAATATTCTAACTTAGGCTGTACGTAAGCGATACATTAGGATCAAATGCTCAAAGTGAAATCCAATTATTTCAGTTCACAAAAGGGTACAATAGAAAGCATCTAATCAATATTTACTCGCTTTAAATGTCTACATCTGAGAAAAAAACAACATATACGTGATAGCCACACACTTGAGAATTTATGAATTTTAGGAATTAACCTAAGTTTAGACTAAGGTGCTTTATTATTGTGGATACTTGTTGGAGGTAAATATACCAACCGATACACGAGTGATAGTCTGGATGCCACTTCTGGTTCATGATCCACGAGTCCGCCGGCACGGGGCTGGAAGTGTGACGCCGTACTGAGGCCGCATGCTGCACGGTACGCGTTGTAACCGGCGACACCATGGTCACGTGATCTGTATTAATTAGCATACATGTACTCAAAATAGTGCGTTATATGTTACAAACATAAATCACGACTAGTAATTATTGCATAATTGTATGAATCAGTGTAAATTAATACAAAACTATTCGGTTTCGGATATCATTTCTATCAACTACTTGATGCTTTTGTTTAGCACTATTATTAACAAGAAGGGATGTAGTTGATACTTTGTTTCATTTGATTGTGCCTACGAAATATGTTCATAGAAAACTGAATCAAACCGTTCACCTATAAAATATGTTCACTGACCTTTGAATGTTCAGACTCGCAAGGTCAAACGAGGCTCCGAATTTGTCCTTGAACAGAAGCCGCTGAATACTCTGTTCCAGCTTCCTGAAACAGCAAATGATGTTCGATGTACACCATTATTTGTATCAGGGTAAAAGTTTAAAATTGATTCGTATTTTTCCTCAGCTAAATAGTCTTAAATGCTTGAATGGGCTACATATGATAAATAAGTAACGTGTATAAAATGATAAATCAATATAAATTGTATTACTTTGTAAAGTGCTGACACGTTCGATATATGTTGTTTTACAAAAAGTTAAAAGTAATCCAACTTTTTAAAGTTTGATAACATTTTGCATACGAGTATTAATATAGTAAAAATAGTTTTGCTATATCTAAGTTATATTATTTTTTATAATTTTGATTTTATACTTAACTAGTATATTCAATTAAAAGTATAGTAATAGTAAAATGTGCTTTTTAATAGTTTGCTTAATTCTAATGTGAACGTTTTAAATGGAAATATCACTAAAAAGAAACATAAATACCCGTCCATACGCGGACTGTTGGTGGACATGATCCACCTCAACATGTGCTTGTAGCCGTAGCTGTTGTGGGAATGGTACAGTCGAGCCTGTCAACGGCAATGGGGATTTCTTCAATCATGTTATGTGAACTGTTTTGTGCTAAATTTTGTACAATATTAGAAGATGTACTACGTACAAGTCTCAATAAAGAACATTATCTTGTCCTGATCACTGTATATTCAATGGTTAACGGTTTACATTGTTAACAAAACCGGTAAAAAAAAACTGTTATGTTCATGATGCTATTTACAAAGCAACATCTATCATTTATAAATATTCTTATGATAACTTGGGATGAGCTTACATTACCCAATGTGTACAAATGCAAGGCAATTCAAACATATATTTAATTTAACGTTATAAATATTACTTCTTTTCTAAATAAATGTTGTTGCATAATATGTCACATTCAGTTCTTAACTCAGGGTGTCTCAAACCAATGATAAATCGTAACATACATAATCAGTAAAGTTGTAGTAGAGGTTATTATTTGGTAAATTATGTTTTCAACCTTAAGGAATGACAGCCAGGAGACAGTGTAACTGAATTTGTAGTAGAAAACAGTGCATTGTAATAGTCATTGAAAACCTTACAGAAGTGGTCAAAATGTATTCTTTGATAATAACAGAAAACAGTGCCTAATGTAAAGGTTGTCATGGTAACCTGAAAGAAGTGGTCAGAGAGGTCTTCGGGGGTCATCATGCTGTCATGGTAGCTGTTGACCATGGAGAGGTTTCGGTGCACCAGAGAGTGACCAAACCTCATGACGCCGACGCCAAACCCATTAAAGATGCCGGCGTCAACGGAGGCGTTGTACGTGTCACGAAAACTGCAGTGCTGCAGACGAACCAGAAAAGACACATACAAGTGAACATATACCATTTTGAAGTTTTTTCATTTAAGATCATGGTTCACCTGCCTGTATTCACAAACATTTCTTAATCATAAGACGTAAGAATAAAGAATAACTGTAAAACTGTTCTGTTCTAAGAAGTACGTTAATTTCAGACTTTCTCGGTATTTACGAATTATAATTATAGCATTTTTAATTAAACACAATTTGTTATGACATAAGCGACATTGGTACCAGCATATTTGCCAACACACACGTAAATTTCTTGAGACTATATCTGTTCTGTATTCTTAAGTCTAAGAATGGGTTGGTGAATACAGGCGCAGATGTCTGTGTTTATATGTTCGAAGCATTCACATTAATACTTAAGTCACACACACGTGTAAAGATACGTCACACATTACCTATAAATACGAATACAAGCTGGTTCAGTGAAACAATTTTAGGAAAGCAATTCGTTCGAGCCAATGTCTGGTAGTAATGCAGCGGTGTTTAAACTGTAAACAGTCTTAACACAAGACTGCTTATTATATTAACAGCATTTCGCTTGAAAATGCGTGCATTTTAATTACATGTATTTGATGATGATGATGATGATGATGATGATGATGATGATGATAATAATAATAATCATCATCATCATCATCGTCATAATCATCATAATCATTATCATAATAATCATAATAATCATTATAATAATAATGTGAACTCAAGGGTCTAAAGCCTAATGTAGACTATAACAAATAAAATTCAGAAAACTATTTAAAATTACACACGTACATGTAACGAAAGTCCAAATCTCCTCATCGTGTAAGGCCCCAGCAGCAGGGGGAGATACTCCCCATACACGATGTTTTGCCACTCGGCGATGACAATCTTCCTCGCCTCTTGGAACAGTCTCTCGTCGTCCCAGCGAGGGTTCACACTGGCTAATCCATGTGCCACGCGATTGTGCTCGATCATCCAGAGAGTGTGTATGGACGCCAGACCTGGTTGTTCATGGACACGTGGGTCACCTGCAATCCAGTGAAACATGTTTCGCTCCATTTGCGAGTTTCATAGACAGTTTGAGTGTGTGCGAATAGCAGTGTGTGCGAATAGCAATGAAGATCTAAACCCCGATTGTAGCATTACAGTTATAATCATATGATTTACTTATCCAATATTTGCCCCTAGTAATTTAAGCTCCAATCGCAAACATAACAATATCATATACATATCCAATATTTGCCACTAGTACGATTAGCTCCAATTGCAGCATTTCAATATCATATACATATCCAATATTTACCACTAGTAAGATTAGCTCCAATTGCAGCATGTCTATATCATAGACATATTCAATATTTGCCTCTAGTAATTTAAGCTCCAATCGCAACATAACAATATCATATACATATCCAATATTTATCACTAGTAAGACTACAGGATTTCAATATCATAGACATATTCAATATTTGCCACTAGTAATTTCAGCTCCAAATGCAACATTTCAATATCATAGACATATTCAATATTTGCCACTAGTAATTTCAGCTCCAAATGCAACATTTCAATATCATAGACATATTCAATATTTGCCACTAGTAATTTCAGCTCCAAATGCAACATTTCAATATCATAGACATATTCAATATTTGCCACTAGTAATTTCAGCTCCAAATGCGACATTTCAATATCATAGACATATCCAATATATGCCACTAGTAATTTCAGCTCCAATTGCAACATTTAAATATCATAGACATATTCAATATTTGCCACTAGTAATTTCAGCTCCAATTGCAACATTTCAATATCATAGACATATTCAATATTTGCCACTAGTAATTTAAGTTCCAATTGCAGGAATTCATGTCATAGACATATCCAATATATGCCACACGTGATTGGAGCTTATCTTAATGTATATTCATGCCAGGCAAGTTCATGACAACTATTACATCGTGATGTTTACTACAACCTTTTGTTAATAGTTATTTAGGCGATATGCCCGTGAATGTGAATATTATTGACATTTGTGAAATCGTGCAATATAATTGCTATTCTTTTCGTCACGCTTCAGTAAGCATTCGGTATTTCGTTCGATTTGGCGGGTAGAGTCATTCGAGGTTTCGATTACACAGGAGTTAACACGTGGTTCAGCATATTTTTAAATTACAATAGCAACTTCAAACAGCATAAGGGAATGAGGAGATAACATTTATGTTCAAATATATGTATGTCTGTTTTTTTTTATTTTAGTTGTTGTTGTCGTTTATGTTCAGGACGGTGTTTTATACGTCAGCTTTCTCGTATATTAATTTACGTTATTGATTCATTATGTTTGATAATGTAAACCTAAGTGTTATATTGCAAAATAACTAGTTTCGTCGATATATAAGATGTATCCATGATGATTGTTATTGTTAGTATAGGTGAGGCCCGACACCCTGCGATGTGACATTTGACAAAGGGCACAGGTTTCCAGAGTTTTTTCCCAAATGCAGTTCAAAGGATTTTATCTCTGGTTTCTCCTGGGCGAGTTACGTTGCACTTTACATTAATTATTTAAAGAATTATATAAAATTACTATGCTATGTTTATGCGTTTATTAGTGTGTGTAGTTCTTTTAGGGATTTGTTTTTGTTTCTCTCAGTTAGCTTATTTGAGTGAACGATATGCAAATTAATTTTATACTGATGTATTATTAATGTGTACAGTAAAAAGTTGTTACAGACAAATACAAGAAAAGCGGACCGCCTCCTTAAGAACTATGTGTTTGTCTTTTATGGTTGTATAGGTGCTGTACTTGTCATAAGTAAGGAAAGAATTTATTTATTTTCGGACCAACGCTGTGAGGGGGAAAATAAAATGTATTTCGATGGTAGAGCGTAAACCTTTTGCGTCTGATATAGAAATGTTAAACCGAAACAGTTTTATGCTCGACCCCCGATTTATGTTTGTAGAATGAACCAGGGTATGCACAATGGTGTTGCTTTTCTATTGCCTATATGCAAAACAGGTTTAATCCCATTAAGTTTATTTCAGGGACAATGTGGTGTATCGTTCAAAAGGAATGGGTATGACAAAGAAAACGAATATTATCCAAATAGTATTATTTCTACGGAATCTACATATGCATTATAATTTCAGAATCTACATCTATATCTTGAACTGGCAGTAGACATTTTTTTCCACTGACAATTTAAGCCCGGCTCCAGCTTTTGTTAAAGGGACTTGTTCACAGATTGACGAATTGACTATTGTTTAACTTTTTGTCACCGATTCCAACAACAAAAGAACAGTGTATACAGGGAGCAAAATAACACTAAGGACCTAGAAATAACCTGTAAAAAAACGTTTCGTTTATGAGTAATAATCAGTTAAAAATGATAATATTATAAATCGTTTATAACGCTAAACGATAGAATAATTTGGAGTGTTTCTGTTACTGTTGACATTATGTGGAACACTTATATAAAGTAAATAATGCGATGAATTATGGATGTTGGAATGGCCAAGTGGTTAAGGCGATAGACTTTTAATCCGGAGGTCCCGGGTTCGAACCCCGGTGGGACCATTTTTTTATTGTCCTTTTTTTCTAAATACTTTTTTTGTTATTATACTTGAGTTTTTTAGTTCCGATGCATAAATCTGTCAAGTTAAGACATTGTATGGCATAATTCAAAAATTGCGAAAATCGGTGAACAAGTTCCTTTCAAAGATTAATTTCCATTCATCGCGCTTCGTAAGCTTTGCCGCATGCTATGTTGTGTAGTTTGTTGCTCGTTTAACTTTTACTATACCTGTACAACTATACAACTTGTTAGTTTATGACACGTTGTTGTATATTGAAGCCATTATACAACTTGCTAATTGGCATGCATGGTTCAGCAAACACTTCGCAGGGCTAAATTGACAGACAATATGGAATTAGAAGCCTGTAAAAGAAAAAGTCGCTACCCGGCAAACATTAAATGATAATGGGTGTTAAATGCAAATTAGTATCTGTCCGAAACAATAGATCTCAATCTAATTCCTTTTCTGAAAGTGTCTGAAAACATCGAGACACAAAAAATAATTATGTTGGCCCATTGTGAGGGTGTCCGAAAACATAGTGTATCCGAAAACATATAATAAATACGGTATGTTCGTTTACTGGTAAATTGACCATACGACGAGATTCGACTGGCAATGTGTTTCGCCGATCAGATAGCTGGACTGTTCTGCAAAAACATGTATATACTGTCAACGATATGTGTCTAAGTTTCTCCTAAGTAAGCGTAGTTGTAAAACACACAGCGTAAGGACAATTATTGGATTAAACACCGTATTGCATCTGAATAACTTGAAGGAAACAGGTCGTATGCTGCAATTAATACTGTACAATCATTTTATTTCGCGGTGGTATAATTTTCGCGTATTTCGCGGGCCAAACAAAGCGCGAATTTAAGACCCCGCGTAAATTTTCTTTTGTGCATGATTATTAGAAAATATACTGTGAAAGATGGAAAATGCGCGAATTTAAGACCACGCAAATTAGCCGTTTTCCAAGAATGCGCAAAATTTAAACACCGCGAAATAAAATGATTTTAGAGTACATTAAAATAGTGCACACCTTCTTCAAATATGAACTTCAACAAATGGAGTACATGTTCATTTCACTTATGTAGAGTACACTATACCCGACAATCCACAGTAGTTGTCTGGGAGAGTCGTCTGTCCCTGAAGATCACACGTTGATTCCTTTGCATCCACAGGAAGTTTCTCAGCGATGGACTTCATTGTTCCTGTTAATAAATTTAATACAATAATGAAGCTCATCGAACAATCATTTTAATGTAAACGACGTTTAGCTATAGAATCATTCTCAGTTACTAATAAGTTTGATTTTATTTTGTTTCCAACGTTAGGAACGTCCCAAAATACTGTTTGATTACATTCTTGTGCACATATCGATGTAGTATTGTTGTTAACAAAGTCGACTTAATGAAATTTCCAGTCCAATAATCCTGTTGTACTCTAATAACTGGAATATTTAGGTGTTTTGTATTTTCGGTCAGTGTCCTGAGAGTGTACTGACGCCGCTGTACAGTCTTACGATCTGTCACCATAACCAGGAGCAAACCACCCACATCTGAACGCATTGACTAGAAATGACAGTCAGAAAAACAGGAGCACGAGAAAACCACCCACATCTGAACGCATTGACTAGAAATGACAGTCAGAAAAACAGGAGCAAGAGAAAACCACCCACATCTGAACGCATTGACTAGAAATGACAGTCAGAAAAACAGGAGCAAGAGAAAACCACCCACATCTGAACGCATTGACTAGAAATGACAGTCAGAAAAACAGGAGCAAGAGAAAACCACCCACATCTGAACGCATTGACTAGAAATGACAGTCAGAAAAACAGGAGCAAGAGAAAACCACCCACATCTGAACGCATTGACCAGAAATGACAGTCAGAAAAACAGGAGCAAGAGAAAACCACCCACATCTGAACGCATTGACTAGACATGACAGTCAGAAAAACAGGAGCAAGAGAAAACCACCCACATCTGAACGCATTGACTAGAAATGACAGTCAGAAAAACAGGAGCAAGAGAAAACCACCCACATCTGAACGCATTGACTAGACATGACAGTCAGAAAAACAGGAGCAAGAGAAAACCACCCACATCTGAACGCATTGACTAGAAATGACAGTCAGAAAAACAGGAGCAAGAGAAAACCACCCACATCTGAACGCATTGACTAGAAATGACAGTCAGAAAAACAGGAGCAAGAGAAAACCACCCACATCTGAACGCACTGACTAGACATGACAGTCAGAAAAACAGGAGCAAGAGATAACCACCACATCTGAACGCACTGACTAGAAATGACAGTCAGAAAAACAGGAGCAAGAGAAAACCACCCACATCTGAACGCATTGACTAGACATGACAGTCAGAAAAACAGGAGCAAGAGAAAACCACCCACATCTGAACGCATTGACTAGAAATGACAGTCAGAAAAAGGTTGAAACTAAACTAAATGAGAACAAGAATTATATTTGCCGAGGTTTGTACAACGATTGATGAGAACAAGAATTATATTTGCCGAGGTTTGTACAACGATTGATGAGAACAAGAATTATATTTGCCGAGGATTGAACAACGATTGATGCGTATATTTCAGAAAATTTATGGTTTTCAGATTTGTAGTAATATCAGATTTATATACGTTTTATTTCTCTCCATGCCTTGTGTGATCTGACCAAGACGGTCTACTGTGATGTGTATATCATACCTTCACTGAATGACCGCAGATTGCTTGACTCCACCAGCGTTCTACCGTAGTTCACAGACAGGTCCAAGTAGCTGGTCACAGAATTGATCTGCTGGCGAACATCTGAAACATCGCATGTAAGAACATGTGTACAATATTATTTTGCAGCACGTTCGTGCATGCTTAAATTGAAATACTAGTATGTGTTCTATCTTTTAACATAGAAGCTTCTAATTTTATAGTTTACAAATATGCACTGATATATGTTTAGAATTAATGGAACACCACCTCAGTTCCCATATTGTTTACAAATTGCAACGAAGTTATGACGCATCAAAACACAATATTAGTCTTTCAATACTTGATAAATGAAATACATATACATATACTCACCTATACGTTTATTAATATATGTTATTTATCATTCCTTCATTAAATATCATATAATAAGTTCAATACTGCAGTAACAACACTAACACAATACCACAAAACAGCATTATTTAATTATGTATACGTGCATTTAAATACAGCTTTGAAGTATTAAATATTAATAAATTGTTAAGTACACTTTTGCTTTAAAAACATCATAGGCACATATTATCACACATTGGTATGTATGTGTTATTCTTGAAGTGTATAGCTCTTACTGTTGCAGTCGTTCTCTGCAAAAGACCTTGCCAAAGCCATGCAGCCTCCTGGCGGGAAGAACGGCTCGTCTGCGGGAATGGTGATGGGAAAACAGTTGGCACTGAAAACAATAACATTTTATATACGTGTGTTGTTGGTTTGTTTTTGTTTTCACTGTGTTCTTCTGTATTTTAGTGTTTTTTTTTTATTCTTGATTACGGACATTGTATTTCATGAACATATAACGTTACTTGTACACAAAAACACGTACAGAGTCAGATCTGCAAGTAAGTCAGCGTTGTATATATTGATACTTTTTAATATACGGTTTAAAGACGTTCGCAACAAAAAAGAAATAATTGGGTTAATTTCTCATTTTGCTTCATTATTTTTTTACTGTATATAGGTTACAATATACTAATTTCAATCAATAAATATAAACCTGTGTAAGTCATTAAGTTCCAGTAAATGGTTAAAAGTTCATAAAGCATTATAATAATCAAAAACACACGTATACAATGTATTGCCAAACAAATTAGTTTAAAAAAACATCCATAAAAATATCTACATTCTATTTTGGCAATTGATACGTTGTTTACGTAAACACGAAACATGAAAAAGGCTACACAGGTACCCTATTTAAAGTCCAGTATTTCCCAAACAAGTTCGGTGACCCATTATTTGTATTAATGTGTTGGTGTAAGTATTATTGGTGCATGTATGTGCGAAAATTTAAGAAAATCTGTCATTTGGAAAAAAATATATTGATGCATAGTAAATGACGTTTCAGAAGGTATTATTAGTACCCATTTGACCGACTTCAATGTCCAGTCAAATTCATTATTTTAACAGTAATTGTAGGTAAAGCGTTTTTTATTACCAAAAGACGCTTGTATATTGCCAAACAAGACATGTGATAAAAGCTCTCCTATATACTTTAATCATTGATAAAAAAAATCCACATTAAAAAAAGGGACTTCGACAGATACCGTATTCAAAACCCAATATTTCCGGAACAAGGCCGGTTACCCTTATTTTTTAAGACTGTTTAGTTTCAGCATATAGTGACACATGTTTATGTAATCTTTTAACAAAATCTGTCGTTTGGAACAAAAGATATTCGTATATTCGATTATTTGTTGATGTTTTAAAAGGCATATTAAATGCATAATTAACCTCATTCAGAGTCCATTAAAAGTCATTTTTTTAATGGTAACTATAGATAAAGCGCGTTTTATCATTAATCTGCACTTGTATATTGCCAAACGAAACATTAAACAAAGATGCATTTAAAAATATCCGTCCCTGTTTGAACATGAACGCTTTAATTGAACACTGCTTGTCACACAAACTGAAAAAAGGCTTCGATAGGTATCGTATTTAAACCCCAATATTTCCGGAACAAGGCCGGTGACCCCTATTGTTTAAGACTGTTTTAGTTTAAGGATACTTTGACACATGTTTGTGCAAATTTGTAAGAAAATCTGTCGTTGGAAAATAATGGAAAAAAAATGTTGAGAACGTCTTTAATATAAATCAATCCAAATTGTACCCTTTCCTAAAAAATCATGATTTTAACAAGGAACATGATAACTTTATGACAAACAAGTAAAATCATCGTAATAATGTGACTGCTTGGTTATATGCTACAATGAACTTTGCCATTTCTGAAGATAACGCGTTGTGTGTATACTTTACTTAAACTCTATTATATACAGTTGTACATTTGCTTCTGTTCACCATATTCCATGTATGTATCTTATATAATACATCTCCAGAAAATGGGGGAACTCAAGCTATATATAATATTTCGCTTACTTGCTGACATCCTCTGTACAACAGATCAACGGGTCACCGTTGCTTCCTGTAATTCAAAAGCAAGCGAGAAGTTGACAATATAAAAAGCAACATGACATGAAATTATTTACAGATAACGTTTTAATGTCTCTGTTACAAGCAATAAGAATTGCATAAGGAGAACTATTATTTTACCAGTTAGGCGTACATTGCAAATAATTACAACTTCAAGTATTTAGCTTCCATTCAACAGTTTAATAGTAATTTTAGGGTTTATAATTCATAATTATGTATTTGAATATTTACATGTATAATGACATAAATATACATGACTATAAACAAATGCATTATAGTTTATACTGTAATACGTTTTATAATGAAAATGCATTCTTGGACAAAGCAATGCGTGTTTATAAACAGTAATGGTACTATTATTACACACTGGCAGATACGTATCAGGTATATCAAGGGTAAAATACATATTCTTTGAAATAATAAACATCAATCAATCGAAAAGTATAAATACAAAACCAACAAAACTTCTAACGTTTAAACATTTCCGTGAGCACCAGGTCGTGTGCAAGGAACTGTCCAAACTGCATGACCATTAAGGAGAAGCGGTGTTCAACCGGCATGTCTATGTCGGCGGTGTGCACCATGTTGCTGACTGCCCGGGGGCTCGGGAGGGGCGCCATGTCACAGCTGGTGCTTCGCGGCGAGCCCATGCCTGGTTGACGAGTATGGATTTTATAATAGACATTTCAGGTTTTCTGTCACTAACATTAAAATTCCTACCAAAGCAATTGTTAAATGATTAATTTCTATTCATCGACTCTCACAACAAATACATCAAACGCGTTTTCATGTGCTCCTCTGTGTAAGACAAGTTAATGCTTAAACATGTGATATTCGAGCGCCTTGATTGGTCAAAACATGAATATGATTGGCAGTTGTGAAAACGTTTATTATACAATTAAATATCAATCTCATTAAAATCATATATTGCTTCGCGGCGAACTCATGCCGGTGTTGCGAATATGGATTATATATACATGTATTTATGTATACAATTTAATACCAGTTTCATTAAAATTGATTCCGTCACAACCCGTAGTACGTGGCGACCCAATGTCTTGTTAAAGTGTATAGATAAAATAATTAAATATCTCAGTGAAATCATTTACATTCCAGCCCGTTAACAAGTATGAATAAATATCAGTAAAAATTAGGGATGGGACCGAATACTGAAATCAATATTTTGTAAATACTACTATATACGGCACTATGTCCGAATATTTACCTATCCGAAATATGTATCCCACCTGCACGTAGTTGTTTTACCTTGTTTCAGTGGTAAATGAGCGATATAACTTAGCGAGTGTTAGGCAAATAAAAAGAAATGTAAGATATTGTTAAATGTATTGTTAATTAATTTTTAATCGTTCCGTACCCAAATTTCTCATTACGTAGATTGCACGTTGCCTGGGACAAAGGCTGGGTGTTGTCTAATGACCGCGTAAAGTACTTCCAAACACATTATGGTGGCATTGTTTATTAATCAAGACTCTTGTATAATATATATAATTATACGATATAATGGAGAATACGACGACGAGTGGGGTTATGAAGAATAATTTACAAGTGACGTATATTAAGATTGACCAGATCATGCTAATTTTGCTAAACAAATTGATTGGCTGATAATGGATTCATTTTGATTGGTTTACTTAGAGAGTAATTGTAATTTACTGTAAACAAGTTAACCGTATAAACAACAATGTACGCCTTGTGCAAACTGTGAAACCGTGATCACAACATGGCCCAGTTTTGTTATTTGTGGATACAGTGCGTCATATTCGCGCCTCCTACAAACCGTTAATTCGCGGCCCTTGTAAAGATGTGGCCCCCCTGCCAATTATCAATCGTCGTTAATTGGACATGTTTGGCATGTGTTGTACAAACTAGGCAGGAAATACGACTGGAATTCATGTTAACTTTGCAATCAAGCCGGAAAAAAAAACAGATTTTTTTTAAAGAAATTTTGTTCTTTAAATAAATTTGAAAATCGAATATTCGTAATCGTTTTTTTTATATTCCAATATTCGGTCCCATCCCTAGCAAAAATCATCTCCAGTTTGACGCCACTATACTACCCTCTTACTGCGACAAAGAGTGAACGTTAGGACTGAATTTTAATTACAGTGGGATACATGTTTTATATGGTTTAAGCCGGGCCCGGCTAGCTCAGTTGGTAAAGCGCTGGACTGTCAATCCGGGGATCGTGAGTTCGAACATCCGGGGATCGTGAGTTCGAACCCTAGTCCGGCCACATAACTTGTGTGGGGACTGGTCATAAAATTATTTCTTCGGCCATTCTCCTCTACCTCTGATTCAAGTAGGGCAGTTGTCAGTTACTGGCATAGAATATGTGCACTTAGTACTGGTAAACCGCTAAGGTCGGCTAAGCTTGCCCAGGACAAGTGTGAGTAGGTTAACTGGTCGCCGTGATATGACTGAAATACTGTTAAAAACGGCGAAAAATCCAAACAAACAAAACGAAACAAATGTATAGGGTTTAATAAAATGCAATGTAGTTAATAGTATTTGATAAATCCAACATAACAACGCTATATGTATTTATGTGCGCTTCAAAGTACATTTATTAGTACAATACTTTTCTGGTCATATTTACAAGTGGCAAGAACCAATGATGGTCGAGCTTTATCGGTTGGGTGAATTCCCATTTGGCGCTACGCTTGCCGGGGTGGTCTGACGATAAGTAACCGACGCAGTCTGGGAACTATCTCTTACGCACTCTCTTTTTGAACTGTCTATTTCTATCTTCTCTATCAGATAATGCTTATATATTAAACGCTTTTAACTCTTCTTTTCACTAGCTGAAACGTTATGGTCAACCTGATGACAGAGTTGTGTCCCATTTAGATGTAGATGTAGTCAAGTGTAGTTGTTTTGTTGTTAATATTCCAACGGTATTACATTTTGGATGTACTGACTAAAAGTCAAACCGTAATAATTAAATGGTCTTTGAAAGCCCATGAGATAAATTAGTTAGAAATCGTGAGCAAAATACGTGTTATTCAACCTACCATCGGCATAAGCATTCGGTACAATCCGTATCTGAGAAGCCTTGAATTTCCCCCAGTTTGGATTGGCCAGATTGTTGCACGTGCCGTCCAGCGTTCTAAAGCGGGCGTTGGCGTCACACGTCACGGATGGCGTCGGGCATCCTGACGGCACAATTGGTAGAATGACGTTCGGGAACGAAGGCGGGAATGAGACTCGAATTAGGCTGTCACAGTGGCCTATGCAGTGAGATCTATAATAAAACATGTACATATTTTCTACTGAAGGTTCTGAATATCATATAAACGGAGTTCCGTTGTCTCAATTACCGAACAAACGCGATGTCTGGATTGACCGGAAATATAGAACTCAAATATGAATATGAACGTACAAAATATCTATGTTCATGCTCTTTTAGGAGCAGCTAAATAAAAAACAAGTACGGTAATACACATTCAACATTGATGGCATATTCAAAATAAATTAGATAGCCCCGTGTCCAAGTGTTAAGAAAACACTTTGTTCTGTGCAATGCAGACTTATCATAGAACTACAGTACATGTATCTGAGTGCTTAAACCGACACCCGAGTGTTTATAGAGGTAATCGTGATTTATCATGCAGTGGAACATTATTAGGGGATTTCCAGGATAACTAGTAATTTCTAACTTATCCTCCCCTAGATGAGAGGTATTCGTGAATTAACCTCCAGTGGTATATCGGGATTTATCAACGGTCATTGTCTCAAGTATTGCGAACCTAGCCTTCACTAGATGCGATGTAATCTTGAACTATCCTGCAGTAATATATAACACAATTGGTAATTGCTGACTAACCCTCCCCTAGCTGCGAGGTAATATTGAACTACCCTGCTGTGGTACATATAAGAATTGGTAACTGCTAACTTACCCTCTTCTAGATGGGAGATATTCGTAAACAATCCTACAGTGGTAAATTCAGGAATTACCAAGGTGACTGTTAATGTTAACTTACAATCCGCAATACACGAGGTAAATTCTTAAATGATCCTGCAGTGGAACTTACGGGTAATTTCGATATTCTCCAGTGGTACTTAACTGAATGTGTAATTGCCAACGTACCCTCCTCTAGATGCGAGATAGCCTTGAATTATCTTGCAGTGGTACATACCGTAATTGGTTATTGCTAATTTACCTTCCCCTAGATGCGATGTATTGAATAATCCTGCAGCGGTACTAAACTGAATGTGTAACTGCCAACTTACCCTCCTCTAGATGCGAGATAGCCTTGAATTATCCTGCAGTAGTATATACCGTAATTGGTTATTGCTAATTTACCTTCCCCTAGATGCGATGTAGTCTTGAATAATCCTGCAGCGGTACTAAACTGAATTTGTAATTGCCAATTTACCCTCCTATAGATGCGATGTAGCCTTGAATTATCTTGCAGTGGTACATACCGGAATTGGCAATTGGTAATTTACCTTCCCCTAGTTGCGATGTAGTCTTGAATAATCCTGTAGTGGTACTTAACTGAATTTGTCATTGCCAACTTACCCTCCTCTAGATGCGAGGTAGTCTTTAATTATCTTGCAGTGGTACATAACGGAGTTGGTAATTGCTAATTTACCTTCTTCCAGATGCGAGGTAGTCTTTAATTATCTTTCAGTGGTACATAACGGAATTGGTAATTGCCAGCTTACCCTCCTCTAGATGCGAGGTAGTCTTGAACTATCCTGCAGTGGTACATTAGGGAGCCACCTTTTGCAAGGTGCAGCAAATCATGACACGTGGTCGTCGGTCTGTCTGGCAAAACGAGAATAAAACATAGTATTTAATACAAGTCATTTTTAAGAGGTGTGTCGTGGGAAATCCGGGTATAATGAATGTGCGTAAAGTGTCGTCCCGGATTAGCCTGTGCAGTCAGCACAGGCTAATCTAGGACGACATGTTCTGCTTTCATGGTATTTTCTGTTACAAGGTAGTCTCTTTTAAAAATAAATCCACTGTATGCGGAAAGTGTCGTCTCGGATTAGCCTGTGCAGTCCGCACAGGCTAATGCCGGACGACAGTTTACGAATATGCATTAAGCCCGGGTTTCCCACGACACGCGTCATACAAATCCAAAGGGCTTCATAAGTTGACTACGCCAAATGGGTGATTTGAAAAGTCCTGAAGCTTTCTGTCTTAGGTTAATTACGCATCAGTTTCGAAGGACTTCAATAAGAACTCGAACCATAAATGCCGGGCCCAGCTAGTTCAGTTGGTAGAGCGCTGGACTGTCAAGCCGGGATCGTGAGTTCGAGAAGCCCGGCCACACAACTTGTGTGGGGATTGGTCATGAAATTATTTCTACGGCAATTCTCCACCTGCCTGTGATTAAAGTAGGGCAGTTGTCCGTTACTGGCATAAGTATGTGCACTTAATCCTGGTAAACCGCTTAGATCGGCTAAGCTTGCCCAGGAAAAGTGTGAGTAGGTTAACTGACCGCCGTGATATGACTGGAATACTGTTAAAAACGGCGAAATATTCAAACCAAACAAACAACAAAAGAACCATCCCCAGACTAGAGCTTGGCCACTCTAGTCGGCGCACCATAGGAGGGGGTTGTGGGTAGCGCCGAAACGCCCATGAATATGGCCCCCACCTGATGATGGAGATGGTAGCAGCATTAGATACTTTATCGAGAAAATAGGAAACAATTATGGTTTACACATTACTTCCTAATGTAATAAGTACTATCCTAAGAAACAGAAACTTTTCCAAGACTATGGGTTCAAAGGGCCTATGCCAGCGGAAAGGGCCTCAATGAGGGTAATTTCTTTTTAAAATATGAAATTAAATTATTAACACTAGCATAAAATAACTGTTTAAATAAGGTGTATATCTTGGGAAAAACCTTTTCGCACTCTGAAATAAAATCAATTTATAATATGGGTTGTGTTTGTTCGGCCAATTTCATGTGTACATGTTGACGTCATAATTGTGAGTATTTTGCATAACCATAGTTTACAGACGCATCCTTATAAAGCAGAATAGCGCAGTTGATAAAAGCGCTGCCTTCTATCATTTCGTTGTATGGCTCCTAAGTCGTGAGTTGGGGGTTTTAATTTTTTAAACATTTTTTGCTGATTTGTTTTCATCAAATATCTCACTACGTATTATAATATTAATTCTTTATTTAGTGTACATGTTTATTATATTGCATTTCTAACATTTTATATCATTTATAGTGCAATAGGAAGCCAATTTGTCGTTGAAGTAGTCCATTTAAGCTGTTATAAACGGCAATCGTATAAACCGACTTTCTATCAAAACCAACATCAAATGTTTAGACAAACACTTTGACTTATGAAACTGGTTCCATATTTCGATATTTTACGTACATATATCCGTATCTAGAAGTATAATAATTATATATACGTACTCGAGGCAATGTATTGGTGAGCCTCTTGTAGAAGCTGTTCACATGACGTGGTCTGGGCCTCCACGATTGGCCGAGAAATCAGCAGCAGCGATGTGACCAGAATCAGTCTGAATCTGGATGTTCTTCTAGCATTGCCACCCATATTCAGCAGGCTATATCTAACAATAACGGCATATTGACAAGGCAATGAGTAATCTTGCAAATGTTATATAAACAATGAGAACTAAGTTTAATTGAAATTTTATAGCCAGTTGCTGTATATTGTAGTATTGGTTGTTTTGAGTTTTAGTTGAAATTGGTTAGATTCACTGCATTTACGAATAATCCTGATCTTGACCTCTTTGAAATCGCTTTGCTGTTAGCCTTTAGTTCCCACTGTGTTGTTAAAAATGCGTGCATTCTGTATTAAACCGAATTCTGACTAGAATAGTGATTGATATTTGATACAAGATAACAAAGCATTTCGTTTCCACTTTGTTGCCAATAATAATTACTTAATTACTTAACATAAAACCAACTCCATAGTACAAGTGTGACTAGATGTCATACAATGCAACGTCGTTCAACAAACTCAGGCAGACGATATGTTTATTTCCTTTAAATATAAATTTATATTTACATGAATTTTCCAGAAAATCTAGTTGTATTCACGTGTACAGCCGCCACATCATCACTTTAACAGAACAAGCCTCAACCCTAAATACAACCAGAAACCAGTCTTATCTTGCAATTATTTTTGTTAATAGATATTTATATTTAAACAAATTTTCATGAAATTTGCATTCACGTGTACAGTCGCCATATCGGTGCCAAATCGTCCCAAAATGAACAAGCCTCAATCCGAAAAACAACCTTAAACCAGTCTAATCTTGCCATTATACCGCGAGGGGTTTGTTTTCAAATCGAGACGTTTAAATTAAGGCGTAAAAAAATTTATTTTATTGGGTTTGTCAAATTGATTTTTGTTTTATTTACCTTTTTCAATAATTAAATGTGTTTTGGATAAATAAGTGTTTTGTTTTGATAGTATCCACTTATAAACAATGTTTAAGGATATTACTGATATGTTTTGAATATTTATTGAGTTTTAGAATCTTCAAGTTGACCATTTACCAACAAAAATTAAAAAAATTAAAAATC
Source organism: Congeria kusceri (assembly GCA_027627225.1). NCBI lineage: Eukaryota > Metazoa > Mollusca > Bivalvia > Myida > Dreissenidae > Congeria > Congeria kusceri. The sequence continues at coordinate 55,630 of JAPFQT010000065.1, forward strand.
CCGACCTACCTACCCTAATTTTTTGGGCATGTACCTGAAACAAATATAATGTTTTTACGCCTAAGTGGAATACATTTTTTCAACAAAATATAACTTGATATAGTTCATGCAATAGATAGCATTTCATTTCTACTTATAGTACTGGTCCTTCCCTTTAAGACATCATGCTTGTATAAATGTCACAATGTTATACTAAAGTACGACCAATAAACAATGTTGTGTTTTCACTTTAAGATGCGTTTTATATTTGGTAACATCATAGTTGTTGCTAAACCTATTTTGCTTAGTATTTCAAGACTTCCAAATAGGAGAACATATAGTTTAGTATGACGTTTCTTTTCATTGCATAACTAGTTTGCTGCGTTTTTTGGGATAAGGAATCTTAAGTTATTGGCAGTAAAATTTAACCCCACCCCACCGCTTTGAAAATTAAACATTATCAAATGGTTAAATGCTTGTGAAAAGCAATCACGTTTACCTATCAGTCTTATTAGACTTTGCCTATATTAAATATTAAATTTAACCAAATTGAGGCGTGTCGTGGGAGAACCGGGCTTAATGCATGTACGTAACGTGTCGTCCAGGATCAGTCTGTGCAGTCCGCACATGCTGATCCGGGACGACACTTTCCGCTTTTATGTTTTTTTCTGTTTCAAGGAAGTCTTTCTAAACATAAACCCACTGTAGGCGGAAAGTGTCGTCCCGGATTAACCTGCGGGAATGAATGAAAATTATTATATATCAGAAAAGTGTACATAGTTATGTTAAATAATATACTATACGTATCATTAGTTTTGCAAATAGTGTATTCATGCTACGCAAATGAAGTAAAAGTAACTTGAACAACATTTCGACGTATTACGAGACTTCTTTCAGCACATTTTATTTATAGAAAGATGGTAAATATTTTTAGAGATTGAATAACACCTACTGGAGAAGTTGACAGAAGGTGCAATTATAAATAATTCGTAATAAAACGCAACCGCAATTAAAATATAAAATAACATGCACAGTTAGTTTTTAAATGTAAATTCCCCATTTATTGAATTTCTCGGGTTTATGATTCTCCGGACGCTAATTGATGAATGTATATTTGCACAGCTATACCGTGATGCACCCTTTCGTTGTAGTGTGTTGAATACGCTAGAAAAGACCATACAGATCTTCGCCGAATATCTACGTATTGCTCCGAAACGTTTCAGAGTACATATATCGGTCAACCAATGGAATCATTGTAATTGCTGTTTATAGAGCGTGCCGCTGATGTAGGCTAAACAAAATAATGATTTCATTATGTGAATGAATATTACAATCTGTTCATGACGAACACTAAGTAAAATTGTTCATAATTGTGTTCAGTTCTAAAGTGTATGTCGATGATATGTTTATAACTTTATTTTAACCGCTTAGGTAAACAATTATGTAAATTTTAATCCCCAAAAATATGCAACAGTTATTGGTGGACATCAAACCATTGTTGTAAGTTTGCATTCCGTAAAATTGGAAAATTTGCCCAATTCTATTGGCATTCAGTTTTCTCGCTGCATAAAATTATCGCAAGAAATCTAGGTCAAAAGTGATATTAGACAGCTACGCCGAACAAAAGTGATATTAGACATCTACGCCGAAAAAACTATTATCAATGCAATACCAATTTGCAAGACATATGACCAATTGCCTATACGACACAACATGAAAACCACGTTACATACGCACAACACAAAATGATAAGATTCTTCGTGAGGACAGAAAAGTAAAACTCGATTAACACACAAACCATGACACGGATGTTAAAATAAAAACATAACTTAAATTTACGTCAAACGAACATTCAACATTAAAACATACCATAAATCACGAATAAATGTCCA
>JAPFQT010000065.1:60000-267500 GCA_027627225.1 Congeria kusceri
ATACAGTTTAAATGATATGTATTGGTATCAATTTAAAGGTATATATGTAAGAAATAAGAAAAGAAAAAAAGACAGTTTTAGGCACTACTTTGTCTTAGTGGTTCCAGCTTCATAACTTTTGGCCCATATATTCATGCACAAAATGGCAGCCCCATGCCTGTCAAAACCGGTGTGTTTATTCTAAGGTAAATATTTTGAGTTACAACTTATATAACTTTTCGACATGTTGTTTTCTCAAAAGGTTATGGCCTTATCTTTCCAACAATGTATGGTGATATATAGGAAAGTAGCTTGGTCATGGTGAAAATTGAGATCAAACTTTGAATATTTTTTTATGGAACAAAAAAGGAATTTATTTTCGCATGCGTAACCTAGAAGCGTGTAAACTGATTGCCATCCTCGTTATCGTTTTCACACCTTTCTTTATGACGTTAAGGTCAGTATCATCAAATCTTGATTAACCACCCACAGCTTTATTGCACGAATATGTGGAAATATGCCTAATTTCATTAAGGAACAACGTAAAATCGGTAAATAAATGGTGCTTGGTCAGGCTGGTGGGTAGGGTGTTTCGCAAATTCGCTATTTTCTTCAAATTTTTCTTTGTTCGTTTGCGAACTAAACAAAAACAACTATATATAAAGATCATGTGTACTTAATGACAGGAACATAATGATAAAATAATAAATAAGTTCGTCAATAACTTCTAAAGTTGTATGCAAGTCAATAAAAAACAACAGCTTCATTTTTTTCTGTAAATGCCAACCTAGCAATATCTTACTTTTAATTTTGAATTTGATACTTTCATATAATATAACAAATAGGCAACAAATTACATGTTTGTAATGTTGAATGCTGTACAAGATTGTTCACATGTTAGAAAACATTAATAGAAATAATGTTTGGTTGTGTTTTGTTTTGTTTTGTTTTAATTAAAAGAATACTACTACTATAGCACGGACGCCTTAGTCTATAACTTCGCTGTTAATGGATAGATTTGGTTTATGTTGGGCTTATTGTGTTGCATTTCTATATTCTACAGCATGAAATAAACTCCTAGCTTTTATATAAAGTATAAACCAAGATGTCAAGTGCTGTAAGACATATACTCCGAAGGATTCTTGAGTTTAAATTTCGGCATGCGAATGCTACTAATATAGCATGGACGCCTTTGTCTATAACTTCGCTTTTTATGGATAGATTTGGTTTATGTTGGGCATATTTTGTTGCATTTTTATATTCTACAGCATGAAATAAACTCCTAGCTTTTATATAAAGTATAAACCAAGATGTCAAGTGCTGTAAGACATATTCTCCGAAGGATTCTTGAGTTTAAATTTCGGCATGATATGCTACATGTACTAATATAGCATGGACGCCTTTGTCTATAACTTCACTGTTTATGGATAGATTTGGTGTATGTTGGACTTATTTTGTTTCCTTTTCATATTTCTACTGCATGAAATAAACCCCTAGCTATTATATAAAGTATAAACCAAGATATCAAGTGCTGTAAGACATATACTCCGAAGGATTCTTGAGTTTTAATTTCGGCATGCGAAAGCTACTAATATAGCATGGACGACTTTGTCAGCAACTTCGCTGTTTATGGATATATTTTTGGTTTATTTATAGATCTTTTGTTACTGTTCATGAAATTCATCACAGTTCTATTAAAAGTTAATCTAATTCCCTATTTCCAATTAAAATGTGTCCATGTCGTAATGGAAATGGATGTGAACGCACAGACCTAAAATGGAATCAGTCTAAACACAGTAATTTTAATTTATTTTAATTATTGACATTGCGACGAGATTTAATCAACAATGGGTTTAGCCATTCAGAAAGATAGGACCTCATTGTTTGACGCCCTGTAAAAACATTCGTATACTCTCAACGGTTTTTGTCGGAGTCTGAACTAAGTAGGCGTGGTTATAAATCCCAAAGCATATCGTCAATGCGCTGGTACACGTCTTTAAATATGCGATGTACCACGTGTTTAAACGGACCTGTTCACAAATTTGCAAATTTATGATTTTCTAATTTTTTGTCATATATCCTCAAAAAGAAGAATACATTATATATGTATACTTGTTTTTATACATATTTGTAGCTCAGGATGGCTGAGTGGTCAAAACCTGGCGTCCACTAGGCTCCCGAAGGCTTACCGAAAGCGAATTTGGCAAAATCATGATGTTTCGGCATGTCTTCGCGATGTTCTGGAACTCTTCCGTATCCTTCCTTATCAATTCTGGAAACTGCTTGGCACTTCGGGGCCTAATCGGGGTCAAAAATCTTCGGCATTCAAAGTTTTAAAAGTTTTAAAATATGGACTCCGAATGTATTATTCGGGACGGCTTCGGGATCATCGGCAAACCATCGGCAGCCATTCGGAAAGTTTGCAAACTCATCGCCATTGACTTGGTATCTTGGGAATGACTTCTGCGAAGCTTCGACATCTTTTAGACATCCCGAGCGGTCCCTGAAGAAAGCTGAGTTGATGCTGAAAGCTCCCGAAGACGACGAATGGAAGAGTTCTGTTTCGCATATTCGCGCGAAAGCAATGCCGATCATGTAATGAAAGATGCCGATTCGTCACTGAAGAAGCCGATGTAAGCAAAAGGGACGCCGAGCAGGAGCGGTATTTGCCGGGCTATAAACTAGCGACAGCAGAAGAGATGCCATCACATTGCCGATAGTTTGTTAAATGACAAAATCAAATTTTTTATTGTGAATTGAACACTTATCATGTTGCAAGTTAAGGGCAAGCTACCCAAGAAGAGATTGGGCGTGAAATATACCAGACAGTCAGCTCCCTGAACAATTAAGTCGGATGAAGGCCAAAATCTTTTTCTGAATGCCCAAGCTAGTAAGAAAACACTATGAACATGTCTCTAAGGGTTGCCCCAGCACATCCAACTCTTCATCGGTCATTAAAGTCAGCAATGACAAGAGCAAGCCAACAGTATGGGGCACGTTCCACCTTCTCTCAAATTGCGCGGCCACTTCACGTCAGGCCTCTGAATTATTGGGAATGGACAGAACTTCATCGTTTGATTACTGAAGCTGGCCGGTAGACACTTCTGGGAAAAAATGTCATAGAGGCGTACGTGTCCCTAGATGCCATGTACCTCATCGAAAGTTTAACGGGCGTTACGGAACCTGGTGTTGTTTCCAAATGAGAGGAATTCGAAGATGGAGTATGTCATCCAATATTGTTTGGCGTGAGCCTCAAATACGTTTTGACATACCATCGATGATGTCTTCTCTGTGTCAAGTTAAAAACCAAGACAAGCATCAATTTCAGCTTGGATTTAAAACTAAGTGCAAAGTGCATGCCTCTGACATCCATGGTGTCAAACTAGGAACTGTATTTAGATTGTAGTTCGGTATCGTTTATCGACAACAAATCTGGAACTCTTCAGCATGTTCTGCAATGTTACCGCAACCTTTCCGCACGATCGGGAAACATTCGGGAGCAAAATCCGGAACCGTCGGCATTTTTCCGGGTCGCACTCGGCTACTTCGGATAGGTTTCAGGGTTTATACCGCAGCCTGTCGTATGCCACTCCGCGAATACATGTCCAACAAGCACGATGACCAAGCTCCGCCCATTTCATACCGAAAGGTTCCCGAAACTGGCAAATTTGTATCAGCAGCCCTTACGCAAAGTATCGGGACTGCAGTGGACGGCAGGCTTAAGGCGCCAGTCTGTTTTGATCCCGACGGTCTAAGGTTCAAGCCCCAGCGAAGGAACATGTTTTAATTTACTGTTTGTCTCAGTATTTGTTGTTTTTGTTAGTCCAGATGTTTTACTTTTTGCAGTTAAGATATTAAAGAGCATTTTACGAAAATCTGTGAACAATTCCCTTTAAAGAGGTTAAATTCATTATATTATCCGATTGTAATTTACCACGTTCAACAGAAACATCAGTATTGGAGCTTACACTAAAATTCTAAAGGACCATCTGACCAAACGTCGATTGCGCAGAAATCAGTGTACCGCATGACCTGGGGAAATCGAGAATAGTAACAAACACAGATATGTAAGATTCATCACCAATATTTTATTCGACTAATAAAAATAGTGTAATACATTATATATCAGTGTGTAAAACATGCAACATATTCAATATATCCGTACAAAAAGCACCGTAACAAACAAGACAATAACACCAAAAGGCATATAACAGGCATAGAACTAAAAAGGCCTTGATGTCATGATATGGAAATAGATATCACAAATGTTATGATAGCTTATTAAGCACTATATACAAGTTTCCAGAAAAGCAACACCCTGTACAAGGGAGAAGGGGTGGGTATTTGTAACGGCCAGAAAGACGGTCTTTGTACAGATATATATGTGTATCATTCTATGGTCTTCGAACTCGTGGGATAAAATCTACAGTAATATAATTGGTATAGAAAAAGGTTAAACAAATATTGTGAATATAATAGTGACCTTATAATGTTTATATCAATTTATAGCATTGATTGCTGCTACTTTAATCTACTCATAAAACTAAATGCTCATTATCTACCGATATTTTCGATTAACGCAATATAAAATTATCAACGATCGTTTACACCTTGTATAATAAATTATTGATATATTGACATAGCACTAAATCAAAGATCTATCAATGGCTAAACTCATGCTCTATCCATAAAAGTTTGGGTTCTTGTACATAAATTGAAAATTCTGCATACGTTTCTGTTAGAATATCATATAACATTTACATATTATCAACACACTAGAACTACTGTTATCACTTTATCATCTAATGTGATATCTAAAGAACCTAGTTCATTATTTTGATAATGCTCAAATTAACACAAACATTATCATCTTATTCCTAAAACTTCATCTTTGAAAACTTAATGGTTAAACAAGTAATATTTTTATGAGGTATTCAACAAATTACCAAAGTTTTTATTCAAACATTAATAAAACAATGTAATAAACATAGCCTTTAAACAAGTAAATACAGCTTCTATTTGATATGAAGTTTTATTTTTTTTCTCTCCACAATTAACAAAATCATATTACCAATCATTAACCAATTAACTTAGTTTATCAATAAATGTTTCAGTAGTATCAATATATATTAGATGACCTAAAGCAAATCGTTTAAACCACCTGACTTCCTTAACATACTGATCAACAAATTATATTCTTCATTATTTAAATTAGACCATACTTCAGAAAAAGAAAAAGATAGGCTAAAACAAACAATTTTAAAGAAGTTAGAAACAAGTTTTAATTTTTGTATTTTGACCCTGTTTAAAACACTTTGAGCTACATTCATGAACAAAAATATAAGAAATATTATATGAGCGCAACAAAAGGTATCATTTATCAAAATGCCTTCAATTTCAGATAATGCTCTCAATGATTATTTACGCAAAAATTTCATTTGAGCAACTGATATATATATTCAAAACATAAAACTTGTGATAACTCCTACACAAATGTATATGATCATAACATTCATTGAGACATTTAGACCGATGTAGTTATTGAAAAACTACACAACATTGAGGCCATAAAATGTGTAAATTGTGTATTGCCATTTTGGAGATTATCCCGAATTTTATTAAAACAAGAGGGCCCTGAGGGCCCTAGGACGCTCACCTGAGACCATGTAAACCAATAGGAATTTGCATCCCTGAGGCGTGGCTTACTTTGATCCCACGGCATAATTTGAACAATCTTGAACAAACTTCTGGGCCTTGCGGTTTCAGGTAAAGATTTTTAAAGTCATTTTGCTAATTAAGTCTATATAAACAATGTGACCGCTTGGGGTGTGGCAAGATTTGACCCAGGGTCAGAATTTGAACAATCTTTGGAGAGGACCACTATGCAATGTTAAGTACCAAATACGGGAAAGCTGTGGGCCTTACCATTTCATAGGAGGAGATTTTTTAAGTCATTTTGCTATTTAAGTCTATATAAACCATGTGAGCCAGGGGCGTGACCAATTTGGACCCCAGGGGCATAATTTGAACAATATTTGTAGAGGACCACTATACGATGTTACATACCAAATATGAAACCTCTAGGCCTTGTGGTTTCAGAGAAGAATTTTAAAGTCGTTTTGCTATTTAAGTCTATATAAAACCGTGTGACCCCTGGGGTGTGGTCATTTTTGACCCATGGGGCATAATTTGAACCATATTTGTAGAGAACCACTATAGGATGTTACATACTAAATATGAAACCTCTGGGCCTTGCGGTTTCCGAGGAGAAAATGTTTAAAGACATTTTGCAATTTAAATTTATACAAACCATGTGACCCTCGGGACGTGCCAGGTTTGATCCCAGGGGCATAATTTGAACACTCTTTGTAGAGGACCACTATACGATGTTACATACCAAATAAGAAACCTCTGGGCTATGGGGTTTCTGAGGAGAACATTTTTAAAGTCATTTTGCTATTTAAGTCAATATAAAGCATGTGACCCCCGGGGCGTGGCCAGTTTTGACCCCAGGGGCATAAATTGAACAATATTTGTAGAGGACAACTATAGGATGTTACATACCAAATTTGAAACCTGTGGGCCTTGTGGTTTCAGAGATGATTTTTAAAGACATTTTGCTATTTACGTTTTCTTAAACCATGTGACCCCCAGGGTGTGGCCAGTTTTGACCCCAGGGGCATAATTTGAAAAATCTTTGTAGAGGACCACTAAAGGATGTTACATACCAAATATTAAACTTGTGGGCCTTGCAGTTTCAGAGAAGATTTTTTAAGTCATTTTGCTATATATTCTATACAAACCATGTGACACGCGGGGCGGGGCCACTTCTGACCCCAAGGGCAGCATTTGAACAATCTTTGTAGAGGACCACTATAGGATGTTACTTACCAAATACCAAACCTCTGGGCCTTGTGGTTTCAGAGGAGATTTTTAAAGTCATTTTGCTATATATTCTACATAAACCATGTGACCCCCAGGGCGTGGCCCGTTTTGACCTCAGGGGCATAATTTGAACAATCTTTATAGAGGACCACTATAAGATGATACATATTAAATATGAAACCTCTAGGCCCTGCGGTTTCAAAGAAGATTTTTCAAGTTTACACTTTTTAAATCTAATTTTAGCTCTGGTGACCTACATATGCAGCGGACTGTAATGATTTGAACAACTTTGAAATTTGAACAGAAATAGGCAATTCAATGAATTATCAAACAGTGGACTTCAAATGAACCTATAAAAATACTTTATAGATACCTAACAATAAATTGAACAGAAAATACATATACAAACACATGGAATGTATGTATCAACTAGAGTTTCAAAATACAATACACAAATAAATATTATCATGTAATAACTAATGCACTAAAATTATATGTATTATAGTCCAGAAAATATAACATTCAACAATGAGACAGAACACCACAAAACAAAGTTTGATGTACATTTATAACGTTCAATATTGGTAGTTCATACTGACATGTATATGTGTTGTGACGTTGACATGATTTGTTCAGATCCTGGCTTTATTATGCTTTACATCAAACAACTGTTGATCAAAACTGAAAATTATTAAATAAACAAACAAAGAAAACATAGTTTTTATTGAAACAAAAAGATTTGTCCCACAGCATATAGCATTAACATTTTCAATACAATAATTTGTATGTGCAGGTATTTAAATAGTTTCTACAACACAAATGCAGCACCCCAATAGGCGAAAGAATGGTAACATGAATTGTTGTATAAAATAGCATCAATTTCAAGAAAACAATGTTTGGTAAAAATTTCATAACTTAATTGAAATTCATAAGAAAAACATGCAATGGTTTTAACTACATACCGCATAGTGTAAAGAAATATCTATTTTTTAATAACTGTACACATACTACAAAAAAATCCCTATTTGACAATTCACAAAAACCCAGACAATGCAATGTTATTGCTGTTACAAAAATTCCCGACTTCAAATATGGATTTCTGCATATTATTAAATCTCAGTCAACTAAAACTATACCAAAGCGTGAATTTTCATTTGAAAATACTTATATATAATCATAATAAATACTTTATAAAAAAAAAAAAAATTGATAATTACTAGTTTCAGCAAAACAATTAAACAAATAAATTTAAACATTATTGTCAAAGTTTTGAAGCAAACCAAAAATGTATATAAACAGCAGTTTTGAAGAAGTGTCTATTTTTCAAATTCAGTGAATAAAGACCCTTGTTTTGTTTATACTCAATCTTTTCATCCTATCATCACGCCTGCATTGACAAAGTAACACCCCTTGGGATAAACTTGTAAACTTCTACACACTGTAGCATACAGCAAACACTTTTAGTATAATGACGTCATTGTGTTGATTCTCGTGCCGTCATTTTATGTTTGTCGTGCTATTGGTCATTTTCTTTCATTCCTTTTGAAAATACAAACAGAACATTGTGGGATAAACAGAATAAGAGGTCAGTGTTGATTAAAGATAAGTTTATTTGCTCCGCACAAAAACGTGAACGACTCGCCAAGGCTAGCGGTTCAGGTTTTCTAAGCATCGCTAAATAAACTCATTTTTATTTAACACTAGCCTAGTATTCTCGAAAAAGTGCATTTAATACGCATTTAATGCGAATTAAACGCAGCGGTATTGGCACCGTATTTTTTCTGCGTTAAATGCGCATTAAATACACTTTTAGTACACTAAGTGTATTTTTTCTGCATTTTTTTTACAAAAAAGTGTATTAATGGACTAGAAAATACACTTAAAATACACTTTAAATACACTTAAGTGTACTTTTTGAAGATAAAGTGTATTTTTCAAGGAGAAAAATACACTTTATATACACTTAAGTGTGTTAATGCAGGAAAAATGCAAAAAAACACACTTTATTTCAGTAATAAGTGTATTTTTTCTGCATTTTCAAGTGTATTAAATGCATATTAAACGCAGAAAAAATACGGTGACAATACCGCCGCGTTTAATACACATTAAATGCGTATTAAATACACTTTTTCGAGAAGGGTAGTATTCTCTATAACTCTATTTAATTGCATAAGAAATCCAATCCAAACATCTGTTGTCCACGTCCATGAATTCCTACAGTCATTACTATAATGGTTTGGGAGGACTTGCCCACTCAGGCATAATTCATTCAATTTAACCTTGACAGAATCCACCTGAACTCGCCGAAAGGATTACAAAGACGTTCATGTGATTATAATGACGTTCATGCAGTCAGTCATATGGAAAGAAAATCAGGCGATTATGATATATTAAGAGAAACAAATCTGGACGTTAATGTATTTTTTGTAAATGGATCGTTTTTTTGTCACAATTCTTGTACTCGCCCTTTTGGGAGGCATGTCAACATTTTAACTTGCCTGAATAGGTTTTTACTTGCCCAGGGCTTCCGGCAAGTGGGTTATTTCGAAGAACGTTCCAAGTGTATTGCAAATCAACACAAATCATGTCTGATATATTATGAATGCAAAACAAAATATCTGTTTAACAATGAAATATAGGAATACAGCAAATACAATATATTGTACAATATTTACACATATAAATTGTAAGTTATATGCATAACAAATAAATAAGTTCAAATAATATAATTTTAAGCTTATTTGAATAAAACTCAAAGTACGCTGAATAAATCATTAAAATAGCATAACAATAGATAATTTGTTATCCAATAGCACAAGCAACTATATGCGTAACTATATATGTCGTAAAAATGTATGATACATATTAAGTGACTGTAGTCTACATAATTATAAGGCATTTATTCAACAATGAGTTGTGAACATGTTTTTTTTTTTAAATCTTATTAGGAAAGAAAAAAAGTATTAATGGGCTTGATTTTTATTTATATACTCTTATTTATAAACAAACATATAACTTTCAATTTAAAATTATTGTTCACATAAAGAGAACGGTCAATTTTCTATGATTAACATGTCATATGGAAAAATAAAACAAAACTACGAACAAGTGACATGACTGTTTCTTCAAAAAATCAAGTCAGTGATACAAAATGACAACTGTAAAATACACGTGTTCAACCCTCATGGGGCAATATATGTGACACTCATAGGGCAAAAGACTCAATTAATATTTTTCCATTTAATACAATACTTTACCTCGATATTGCATGATTTTGATAATTGACAAAGCAGTGACCAGCAACACAGACCAAATGTTGATGTATAAAATAGATAACTACATATAAACTACATGTATATACTTAAAAACAAAATGTAACTATTAGCGTATACCTTCAAGCAAACTTTTCACCAATGCTTAGGTAACAGCTCTGAAAATTGATCAATCTTTTCTTTCAAAAACAGAGGAAAACATATGAGGGGCGTCGTGGGAAAACCGGACTTAATGCATGTGCGTCTGCACATGTTAATCCGGGATGGCACTTTCCGCTTTTGGGGTATTTTCTGTTTCAAGGAAGTCTCTTCTAAACGTAAATTCACTGTAGGCGGAAAGTGCCGTCCTGGATTAGCCTGTGCACACATGCATTAAGACCGGTTTTCTCACGACGCGCCACATATTTTCAATACTCAATGCCGTTAAGCTTATTACTTTTAGTGTGGGAGGAAAAAAGGTGATTTTTTGATAAACTTAAACAGATGTAACAATCCTACATTAGTATATTACGTGTAGTATGCCCCAAGCTATGTTTAAGGTGTAACATGTTGATCATATCAAACGGCCTTCAATTTAAAGGCCCATCAAGTAATATAGCAGTAAAATATTGTTTGTAATTTTTAAGCACATAAATGAAATATATGACACCCAAACAATTTGAGGTGCGTCGTGGGAAAACTGGCCTTAATGCATGTGCGTAAAGTGTCGTCAGACTTTCCGCTTTAATAGTATTTTAATGGTGTGTATAAAACAACTTTTTTATTGACAAACCCAATAGTATAAGTGTATACTATTTAATGTGTATAAGATATCATGTACAAGTTCTATTCACAGTCTGTATATATATACATACATAAATAACAGTGAAATCAACAAGAACATAAACAAAACGAACAAAGTGCACCTATCTTGCTCACCTCACCTCACCGCAGGAAAATTACTATGTAATAATATCTAAGAATCATTTGCAATTTCTATATTTAAATATCTTGATGTTACAGTATCTACCAAAACAAAATAAAGCATAGATTTGGAAAAATAATGGGAATGCTACCGTTTGTTATCGTTCCCTTTTTATATTAAAAGATTTAAACGAAACAGATGTGAATATGGGAGCACAAGGTACTATTCTGACCACAAGAGTGAAAAATGAAAAATAAACTTGCTAGCTGAATAATGGACCTATCAATATTTTCCCACAGGGGGGAGTGGCGGGCAATCCCAGGGGAATTTGACTAATTGTATTTTTGGGGATCTAATTCCCCACCCTAGAGCCAAGCATTTTTGTCTAAATCCTCTGAATAGGGGATGCTTAATTGGTGTACCAAATGGCTCGGGGGCCAATATTACCAGGATCTAAAATCCAAACAGTCTATTTCCCTGGACCCGGAATCATTCGGCGTGTCGAATTGCCGCCTTTCGGGAATTGCTTTTAGTCTAATGTCCCGTACATGCCGGCCACTCCCCCTTGGGGGAAAATATTGATAGGTGCATAATACAACTACACAGTACCTGAATTTTAGCTATGGGAATTTTTTGAATTTTATCCCAGGATCACACCGACATGGATGAAATAACACCATGTAGGATAAACTTAACTGAATTTCCAGAGTGTGGGATAAAGCAAACGAACGCCATCTAATGACATCATTTTGATGATTTTAGTGACATCATTTTATGTTTCTTGTTTTATTGAGTATGTGTTTTTTTGGGTTATTATCAAATTAAAGACATAAAATGATTGGATAAATAGAAAACATGGTAAGAGTTGAAGAAAGTTAACTTTATATGCTCGGCACGAAAACAGTAACCACTCGCCAAGGCTCGTGTTTCAGTTTTTCGAAGCCTCACTAAATAAACTTATCTTTATTCAATACTAACCTAGTATTCTCTATCTCTGAAATATAACTTATAATTAAAAATAAATAACGGCAAGAAGAGACCCTGATTTCAGTTGAAACTATGGAGATTTTCGACACTTGTCAAAACGTTCAAGTTATTTATTGGTCAATATGTGCCACATCTACTTGCCTACTATCTCAGTAAAGAACTAATACACAAAAGGTAATGCTATTTTTGGATTTGGACCGAGTTCATATGATCTTTTGCAGATGTACTAATGCTATGTTCGTGTGCTTAATTTGCGTATTAAATTACTAATAAGAGATGTCATTTGAAGACACTGTAGGCCACAGTTAATACTAGCAATCAAAAACTAAGGGTGAACACATAAGCATATTGGCTCATGTACTGTAATAGTGAAATAAGACAAGTATTAAAAATAAAACACAAACTTCCATTTAAATCCTTAACACTTGTTAATAGTCCAAATAACAACAATTAAGCATAAACAAAATGTAGGCACTAATAACATGAAAATGCAAACACAAGACCATGGTATTTTCTTAAATGGTTTGAATTACAAAAAAAAAAACGTAAACAATTAATAACCTTTGCAAACAATCTTCAATAGCTTTTCAGTAACAGTGCCAGCACATGAGGCCAGGTTAATGTTTCACATGATCACTGTAAATTGGGAATATCCATAATTTCTCATTCAGTGCCAATAATATGCACCAGCCAAAGCTATGCAAATCATAAATTTCAAAAGCACATGGCTCCAATTTTAACAGACTATTCCTCGTATAAGAAAACTTGTTGCCTGCTTAAAACAGTTCCACCGTGTTAATAATTCCAGCAATTCATTAGCAAAACTGGAAGCAAAAGAATGAATTTGCAGTGTCCTCCAATTACCACGGCCATTTACCCAGCAAATCCATTACCAAAAATGAATGCATGACACCAACTTTGAGCTAAACCCAAATAAACATGGCCAGTGACATTTTAAACAATACTCCAAACAGACACAGTCGTATGTTTATGAAACTCGTAGCTAGGTACTAGGCCAGAATAACGCCAATTGTGCACCATCTTTCTTGAACATCGGTCCACCGTTTGCTGCAGTGGATTTTACTGCAACCTGACGGGACTTTCGTCCCAGACTGCATTTTGGTTGCTTGGTAACTGTCAATTCTAGGTCTCTGCGAAATACCCTGGAAAGAAAATCAGTTCTAATAGTATACAAATGATATGAGAGACTTTTTTAATGTTTGCTGCACGTTCAGTGTGGATGTTTAATAACGGAAAAATACATTTTCAAATTTCAAATTGTAAAATATTGCAGGAGTAGACAAAAATAAACACATTATTCACTCCCTTCATATATACTTAAACACCACAATGATAAATACAGCACCTTTACTATTTCAAACTCTCATGCATGTGTGAATACCATGTGCATATCTAAGAAGGTAAACAATAGTGTCATTATTACACACATATCAATAGAACACTACTAACCACACTGTAATGTACATACAGCATTATACACCAATTAGACAACTACTATTTCAAACTCAATGTGTACTAACTTCTACCAGTATCTCCCACAATAGAAACCACAATCATTAATACACCCAAGAGACCACAACTATTTCAAACAGCACTTTGTATTTTTACATAGACCCCACAATCATTAATACACCAAAAGAGACTATAACTATTTCAAACAGCACTTTGTATTTACATAGACACCACAATCATTAATACACCCAAGAGACTACAACTATTTCAAACAGCACTTTGTATTTACATAGACACCACAATCATTAATACACCCAAGAGACTACAACTATTTCAAACAGCACTTTGTATTTACATAGACACCACAATCGTTAATACACCAAAGAGACCACAACTATTTCAAACAGCACTTTGTATTTACATAGACACCACAATCATTAATACGCCAAAAGAGACTACAACTATTTCAAACAGCACTTTGTATTTACATAGACACGACAGTTATTTATACACCAAAGAGACCACAACTATTTCAAACACACTTTGTATTTACATAGACACCACAATCATTAATACACCAAAGAGACCACAACTATTTCAACCAGCACTTTGTATTTACATAAACACCATAATCGTTAATACACCAATGAGACCACAACTATTTCAAACAGCATTTTGCATTTATATAGACACCACAATCGTTAATACACCA
Source organism: Congeria kusceri (assembly GCA_027627225.1). NCBI lineage: Eukaryota > Metazoa > Mollusca > Bivalvia > Myida > Dreissenidae > Congeria > Congeria kusceri. Next base: position 74,213 of record JAPFQT010000065.1, read on the forward strand.
AAGAGACCACAACTATTTCAACCAGCACTTTGTATTTACATAGACACCACAATCGTTAATACACCAAAGAGACCACAACTATTTCAAACAGCACTTTGTATTTACCTAGACACCACAATCATTAATACACCAAAGAGACCACAATTAATACACCAAAGAGACCACAACTATTTCAAACAGCACTTTTGTATTTACGTAGACACCACAATCATTAATACACCAAAGAGACCACAACTATTTCAAACAGCATTTTGTATTTACATAGACACCACAATCGTTAATACACCAAAGAGACCACAACTATTTCAAACAGCACTTTGTATTTACATAGACACCACAATCATTAATACACCAAAAGAGACCACAACTATTTCAAACAGCACTTTGTATTTACATAGACACCACAATCATTAATACACCAAAAGAGACCACAACTATTTCAAACAGCACTTTGTTTTTACATAGACACCACAATCATTAATACACCAAAGAGACCACAACTATTTCAAACAGCACTTTGTATTTACATAGACACGACAGTTATTTATACACCAAAGTGACCACAACTATTTCAAACAGCACTTTGTATTTACATAGACACGACAGTTATTTATACACCAAAGAGACCACAACTATTTCCAACAAACTTTGTATTTACATAGACACCACAATCGTTAATACAACAAAGAGACCACAACTATTTCAACCAGCACTTTGTATTTACATAAACACCACGATCGTTAATACACCAATGAGACCACAACCATTTCAAACAGCATTTTGTATTTACATAGACACCACAATCGTTAATACACCAAAGAGACCACAACTATTTCAACCAGCACTTTGTATTTACATAGACACCACAATCGTTAATACACCAAAGAGACCACAACTATTTCAAACAGCACTTTGTTTTTACATAGACACCACAATCATTAATACACCAAAGAGACCACAACTATTTCAAACAGCACTTTGTATTTACATAGACACCACAATTGTTAATACACCAAAGAGACCACAACTATTTCAAACAGCACTTTGTATTTACATAGACACCACAATCATTAATACACCAAAGAGACCACAATTAATACACCAGAGAGACCACAACTATTTAAAACAGCACTTTGTATTTACATAGACACCACAATCGTTAATACACCCAAAGAGACCACAACTATTTCAAACAGCACTTTGTATTTACATGGACACCACAATCATTAATACACCAAAGAGACCACAACTATTTCAAACAGCACTTTGTATTTACATAGACACCACAATTGTTAATACACCAAAGAGACCACAACTATTTCAAACAGCACTTTGTATTTACATAGACACCACAATCATTAATACACCAAAGAGACCACAACTATTTCAAACAGCACTTTGCATTTACATAGACACAACAATCATTAATTCACCAAAAGAGACTACAACTATTTCAACAGCACTTTGTATTTACTTAGACACCACAATCGTTAATACACCAAAAGAGACTACAACTATTTCAAACAGCACTTTGTATTTACATAGACACCACAATCATTAATACACCAAAAGAGACTACAACTATTTCAAACAGCACTTTGTATTTACATAGACACCACAATCATTAATACACCAAAGAGACCACAACTATTTCAAACAGCACTTTGTATTTACATAGACACCACAATCATTAATACACCAAAGAGACCACAACTATTTCAAACAACACTTTGTATTTACATAGACACCACAATCATTAATACACCAAAGAGACCACAACTATTTCAAACAGCACTTTGTATTTACATAGACACCACAATCATTAATACACCAAAGAGACTACAACTATTTCAAACAACACTTTGTATTTACATAGACACCACAATCATTAATACACCAAAGAGACCACAACTATTTCAACCAGCACTTTGTATTTACATAGACACCACAATCATTAATACACCAAAGAGACCACAACTATTTCAAACAGCACTTTGTATTTACATAGACACCACAATCATTAATACACCAATGAGACCACAACCATTTCAACAGCATTTTGTATTTACATAGACACCACAATCGTTAATACACCAAAGAGACCACAACTATTTCAAACAGCATTTTGTATTTACATAGACACCACAATCATTAATACACCAAAGAGACCACAACTATTTCAACCAGCACTTTGTATTTACATAAACACCACAATCGTTAATACACCAATGAGACCACAACTATTTCAAACAGCACTTTGTATTTACATGGACACCACAATCATTAATTCACCAAAAGAGACTACAACTATTTCAACCAGCACTTTGTAGTTACATAGACACCACAATCATTAATTCACCAAACGAGACTACAACTATTTCAAACAGCACTTTGTATTTACATAGACACCACAATCGTTAATACACCCAAGAGACTACAACTATTTCAAACAGCACTTTGTATTTACATAGACACCACAATCATTAATACACCAAAAGAGACCACAACTATTTCAACCAGCACTTTGTATTTACATAGACACCACAATCATTAATTCACCAAAAGAGACTACTAATTCAAACCCTAATGCACATGCACATACTTCTGCCACAATCTCACGAGGTAATTACCACAATTATTAATACACCAAAGCGACCACTACCAACACTATATATATGTACATACTTCTGCCAGTATCTCGCAAGGATTCCGACCAGTTCCCCGACCCGCTCCTCCTTGCTGGGCGTGTGCAGACACAACACGAGGTCATTACCGTCTGTCAGGTGAATAATCACCAGCTGGTCCGCGTCCGGACTGATTGTCATGCCGTGTACCTGGCAACGGAAATGTATCTGTACAACAGTGGCATAAGCCCAACACTGATCAACTGGGCTTGCTGAGATTCTAGTTTTATATAGACCAGCTTCTAACATTTTCTTACTCGCAAGAATAAAAAAATTTGGGCTTGCTTGGCCAAACTGCAAATTTAAAAAACTGGTGAATTTAAAAGGATTCATCTACCGGGGTTTTATAACTATATGATGTCACAGACACATATGAAATATATAATAATTAACAATGTAATAAGGTAAGATTGTCCTTGAGATACGTATGGATATATGATGTCATAAACACATATGAAACCTATAATAATTAACCATGTAATAAGGTAAGATTGTCCTTGAGATATCTATGGATATATGATGACATAGACACATATGAAACCTACAATAATTAACCATGTAATAAGGTAAGATTGTCCTTAAGATATGTATAGATATAGCCCCAGATGTTGATCAGCAAATGTTAGTTTTAGCTGGTAGGTTGGTCATGCATAATTGACCAAAAAAAATTAATATGCCAAGTAATCAAATGTCAGTAATGCTTCTTCAGCAATGTATAAGGAATCAACAAGATTCCCTCCTACTTCATAATTGCTTTGTAACATACTGATGAATTAATAGAGGACATTTGTTCTTTTCGGTAGTATCATTTTAATACATTTTCTATGATTATGAGTGAAGAAAATATCGACATTCTACCAAAACCAACAAGTTTTCTTTTTATTTTATGCTTAAAAATTTGTTATTTTGGTATTATCTAACTTTTCGGTGAAAATGTTCCATTATCAAAGTGTTAATTTTCTCTGTTAAAAAAACAGAGACTTACCAATTTTATTTTCACTGTTGTAAAACAGTAAACTACCAATTTTATTTCACTGATATTTCCCTATAAATCACCCGAAAGCATACAAGAGCTGTCGGAGGACAGCGCGTTAGACTTTTCTTGTGCTTGTCAGAGTTACTGGCATTTTTTTTCTGAAACAAGAAATATGGAAATTCCACGAAAACCAAATTTTTCTAAAGAAATGCATTAAAGTGAGCACATCAATAACATTTTTAGTAAAAGTGACCTTGACCCCACCCACCCCATATGCAATCCCAAGCGAGGTCTCAATATAAGGTATGCATGCATAAAGTTTCATTAAAATATCTCAATGCGTTCTCAAGTTATTGAGCGGAAACCGTTTTTCTATTTTTAGTAACAGTGACCTTGACCCCACCCAACCCATATGCAATTCCAAGCGAGGTCTCGACATATGGTATCTATGTATTAAGTTTCATTTAAATATCTCAATGCGTTCTCAAGTTATTGAGCGGAAACCGTTTTTCTATTTTTAGTAACAGTGACCTTGACCCCACCCACCCCATATGCAATCACTATCGAGGTCTTGCTATAAGGTATCTATGTTCGCATTTTCATTACAATAGCTTACTCCATTCTCGAGTTAGGAAGTGGAATCGAAAAGTTGAGAAACTAGCTTACCGAAAAACTTTAACCTGTCCATATAGCTTATATGTAAAATTTCTAAGTGTAAAAAGGCCCATAATTTGGACAAATTTCAAACTAGAGTTATCAAAAATGACCCATGAGTTCATTTTAATATAGGGAATAAGTATTATAAGTTTTAATGAAATCCCTTAAGCCATTCCTGAGAAACCAGCTTACTGAAAAACTTTAACCTGTCCATATAGTTATGCAAAATTTCTAAGTGTAAAAAGGCCCATAATTTTGTCAAATTTCAAACTAGAGTTACCAAACTTGGCATATAGGTTCATTTTAATGTTGGGAATAAATGTTTAAAGTTTGAATGAAATCCCTCAAGCCATTCCTGAGAAACTAGCTTACCGAAAAACTTTAACCTAGCTCGGACGCCGACGCCGGGGCGAGAGAATAGCTTGCCTTTTCTTCGAAAAGTCAAGCTAAAAATGAAGAATAATGATTAAACGTCAATATCAGGTAAATGTTTTCACTGCATACCTGCTGGAAAGGAATGATGGCCCTCATTGGCTTGTATTTCTTCTTGGGATCCAGCTTGTATATGCCCTTGTCCGTGACCATGATGGCCCTGTCAGCACACTGGTTGTGTTTGTTCACCTGCAGCAGGCAACCAGAGGGTTGAAATATTCATACAACTAATAAGCATTAAGCAGGGAATCAGGCACTGATTTTACGTCACGATTTGAGCCCAGTTTCTGGGTTCATGATGAACTTGCGCCAGCTACATGTATATATATTAATGATCAGGCTCAAAATAGCATTCACAGAAATGTTTGCAAATTATTCAGAAACTCTTTCGGACACTTAGTCACACTTTAATTCAACACACAAACAGAATATGCAGGTAATTTTAAAACCTATTTACATGTGCGAAAATGCAAGTAAATTTAGGTTGAAGTATAGATGGTTTTAAAAGGCTATCCAAATTAACAACATTTTATTAAAGTGATTGCGTGATAAGATTCACTAATCATATCATCAAGTTCTGTAATTTCAACTCGCTCGATTCATTAACTTAACTGTGTTATCTTCAAATCCTGTAATTTCAACTTAATTAGATTAGATTATAGTGTAAAACCAATCAAACACTTGGCTGAGAAACCTTGCAGTGATTACATTTAACAGTTTACATCGAAGAATGTCATTTAATATAAGCAATTTTAATTTGCGCAAATTTATTGTGAATTGTGACCATGATTAAAGCAAAAATTTTATGACAGCGAAAATTACCAGTTATGGTTACATTATAACATTTTACTTATAATTTGTTTAGTGTTTTTCATGTTGTATATGCAAATGGTCACTTGCCTAAAATAAAGGACCATTAGCACCTAATAATAGACTTTGAACTGCGGACACAAATGGGTTTTTATTTATATTTATATAAATCAATAAAATAAGGCCAATGTTACCTTCTTGCAGTATGAAGAGAAGAGTATCTGCGTGAAGCCGTCATGGGATTTCAACGAGCTAACCTTTGACACGAAGTCCAATGTGCTGGGATTGTCCTTGGACTGGAATACAAGTAATCACCATAAATTCTCACATATAAGCATTTTTCTTTCATCAAAATTTTGAATCGTTTTTTTAGTGCTTCTTAAACACGCATGTAGGTAAAAATTCACAGTTTGTATGGTACAAAACTGACGGTATGCCGTAGTTTTTTAAGTGTAAGGCAAAATTAACACCATCTATTCTCAAGTATAAGCACCATCTATTCTCAAGTATAAGCCACACTCGTGGATCAATTTTAACAGCATGTCTTATACGAGGATATAAGCAGAACTTCATAGCTTTTCAATAATAAATCATTACAAATTTCATTGTACTTTGATTTTTGATGACTGTTCAATCAATAATCAAATGTGAAACTGTGACACCAAAGAAATGACTGAATTACAACTATGTGGTATAATACACAAGTATTGAACTTTAAATTACTGGGAATGGCTATTCGTATGAAACTGCTTTATTAGCATGCTTATCATATTAATATACATCAGTTGCTTTTTGGGGCAGTTTTACCACAAGAAAACCTGAGTCATACTGGGAGAAAAGATATAACGGAAATTCTATTTAGCATTTTCATAAATATAGGGTATATACCTAACAAAAACATAATTTACTTTAACCTTATAAAAAAATGTTGTTTTTGAGACTATTTAATTTGCATCTACATAAGTCACAGACACTGTATCAGAAGAATTGAATGAAAAAAAAACAAGACAAATACTACAAAGTTACTCAAGCAAAATAAGGGAAAGAGCTTTCAACCAAATATAGCCTACCATTTCTAGGTAATTTCCATCCCATTTGCGCCTCATACCCCAGTCTGCCCTCTGGCCTCGTAAAAACGTGTGGGTCGAACACTTCAACTGCAGCATGGGCCAGTCCTGTCTCGGAACATTGCGTAATATCATGTGGGCTCGCCACCTTGTAAAACAGAGTTGTGGAGCGTGTTACTGTCCATATATAAGCAAGTAAGACAAGGTGCATTTTGTTAATATTATATTATTAAGAAATAAGAATCTGCTACATATGATGTCTAAAAATACTGAAGGCCACAAAAAAAAATTGTGTGTTTCAGTCAACGCTCTCAAAAGATTTAGGTAGGGTCGGGATTGTGTTGTTGTTGTTGTTTTTTTACTTTTTTTTAAAGACACATTTCAGTAAAAAAACAAAGAAAATTAACTAAAATCTGACGAAATTGGATTTCTCGGAAAACGATCGTCGCTACATATTTTGGGGTCGGGGGTTTTCGCAAGGTAGGGTCAGGTTTCCTGAAACGCATACACATTTGTTTGGCCTTATTTAATCAGTAAATCAGGTAAATCGCATTGTTAATACAGATTTAAGCCAAATGTTGTAGTATAAGGCTTGAAATCAGTATGGAAATTAAACACAGCAGTCAATCCATATATACATGCTCTTCAGCAAGATTTATTTCTTTTATATTGTCATAACAACGCATTTTGTTTAATTGTCATAACTGGGTCAAAATGCCACGATTGATAGATTTACCTGTTATGAGCCTTCTGTAACTCAGTCACCCATCCGGACAACACTTTGGGAGGTGTAGGCCACTTGATGCTCTTTCCGTAGTCTCGCATGTTTCGGACATTCCTTGTGGGAAAACGGTAAAATAGTTGTTAAATTAATGTCATAAGCCGCTTGTGAAAAGTGTTAAAAAACTGTTATTTAAACTATTTGAATAACTGATTGGCACAATAACGTCACATTCCTGTTAGGCGAATGGTAAAAGTAAATGAGAAAAGCCGCTGAGAAAACTGAGACCAGGGAGACCAGGACCCGCATTCAGCAACCCATTCTTAGACTTTAGAACGAAGAATAGACGTAGTTGTTTGTTTGGATTTTTCGCCGTATTCAACAGTATTTCAGTCATATAACGGCGGTCAGTTAACCTACTCACACTTTTCCTGGGTAAGCTGGTTTACCAGTACTGAGTGCACATACTTATGCCAGTAACTGACAACAGCCCTACTTGAATCAGAGGTAGGGGGAGAATGGCCGTAGAAATAATTTCATGACCAATCCCCACACAAGTTATGTGGCCGGGCTGGGAATCGAACCCGCGATCCTCGGATTTTATAGTCCAGCGCTCTACCAACTGAGCTAGCCGGCCCGGCTGAGAAAAGACTTAGACTCAAGATTTAATATATGTGAGTCTAAAAATATACAAGGTACAAATGTTGCGTAAATCATTAATAAATCAATTCTAAATAAAGATTTCTAAAATAAGCTTTGGTGAAATTCAAAGTCACACCCTTTTTTAGAACAAAAAGGTTTCAAGGATATTCTTTATTCTTAAGTCTTAAGTCTAAGAATCTGTTGGTGAATACGGGCCCAGGGGTTGAAAACCAGAGAACTGCTATTGATTTAAATGGCAGTTGGTACTGTCTGGTTTTCAGACCTCGATATATTGCTATTGAAACTACGTTTAATCAATGCTAAGCACACCACAGTTCTATTCCCTGATGGGTAAACGTTAAACAGTCAATGAGAAATCTATAAAATACTGCCATTTAAAGATACTGCCATTTATAATACTTTTATCTATTGCTAGGCACAGCACAGTTTAATTCCTTATTGGTAAACAGAAGCATAGCCAACCAGAAAAGCAGTCGGAGAAATGTATAAGATACGGCTATTTATAATGCTTTTTTAAAAGCTCAATTTGTGTAAGGTAAACAGAAAGACTGTTAACTTCAAAAGCAGCATTTCATATTATTTTTCTTAATTCTTAAACAAAAGTAAAAGGTCTATAAACAGGACACTATATAGAGAGAATAGATCGAAATCTCGAATGTCCCAACAGTCGCCTTAGTGATGTGTTTCTATTATCAGTGTATGCACGAGAGAATATCCATATACACAAAGTGTCTTTAACATAAATGAAACTGAGTTTCGAACAGGAAACATATACTGCTTCACGAACTTGCAAAATAATTTAATTTACTCCAATGTAAATGTATTTTAATTACTTGAATTTCTCCACGATCTTTTTGATGTAGGAGCGGAGCTTGTATCGTCGGAATCGCGCCATGATCAGGTAGATGGCCCGCATCTTCTTGGCCCTTCGTCTGGCATTCCCACCACGCCACATCTTAGATAGACATTCAAACTTGACAGTCATATGAGCTTGTAATGCCAATATGTAAGAAATAGGATATAGGGAAAGTTCTAGGATAAACTGCCTGTTTGTATGTTGTCCGCATCCACATAAAATCGCTCAGCCAGTAATTCTATATGGATGCACAATACGGATACGGACATGTGGATATGAATACAGAGATAAGGAACCAGCCCAAAGATTTTCAGTGAGTATGTTTTTTATTCGGATACTGATATATTGAAACGGATGCGGATACAGACTCATGGACATACAGCCTTAAACATGTGGTGTCTGAGTGCATGCCTTGGATAAAATACGACATTAATTTACATATGACTGACATCTGTGGAGACCTCTATTGTCCTTTACATGCAGTTTTTTTTTAGTCCTTTGTGAATGGTGCCAGAGCCTTTGAATCGTGCTGTAATACCAGTGTTTGTCAAAATAATATCTTGACCTTTTATGTAAGAATTATTCTATCAGGGTTAAATTACACAACTTTGATATAAATATCTTAATCAGTCTACAAAAAAAATATGCATGGAATAAAAATAAAGAACAAAAAAAAATCACTGACATAAACATGCTAGCAATTGAGAATTTTGGTGAAAAATTTGTGAAACAAGATTCTGTGTTTGATAAACTCACATGCCCCCATTGGAGCTGGATAGCCAATTTCTTAGTCCAAATTAAGTCAAGGTCAAAGTGAGGTTCGGTGATATGGGTGGATTGGGGATGGTCATAAGCAACAACTGTGTTGGTCATAAGCAACAATTGTGTAAGTATCCAAGTGTTATAGCAAGCGGTGTTGGTGCTAGACCAAACAATAAAATCTAGTTAACCAAGAAACAGCCCATTTGAATTATTCTAAGTGCAAATTAGGTCAAGGTCAAAGTGAGGTTGGGTAATATGGGTGGATAGGTAATGGTCATAAGCAACAACCGTGCAAGTATCCAAGTGTTGTAGTAAGTGGTGTTAGTGCTTTACAAAATGGTGAAATCTTCTTGACCTTGTCACGGATGGACGGATGGAAGGACGGATGGACCGGACAATCACTATATGCCTCCCGCATCAAGATGCCGGGGGCATGAAAAAGATACTTTTCTGCTTTGTGAATGGAGCCCTATTTCAGCCCCAAATTGACTAGAAAAACAGCACTGATACGAGATACACTAAACCTACCTTCTGAATGAAGAGTATGATATTGGGCACTGATATGAGATGCACTAACCCTACCGTCTGAATGAAGAGTATGATATTGGACACTGATATGAGATACACTAACCCTACCTTCTGAATGAAGAGTATGATATTGGGCACTGATATGAGATACACTAACCCTACCTTGTTAATGAAGAGTATGATATTGGGCACTGATATGAGATACACTAACCCTACCTTCTGAATGAAGACTATGATATTGGGCACTGATATGAGATACACTAACCCTACCTTATGAATGAAGAGTATGATATTGGGCACTGATATGAGATACACTAACCCTACCTTCTAAATGAAGAGTATGATATTGGACACTGATATGTGAATGAAGAGTATGATATTGGGCACTGATATGTGAATGAAGAGTATGATATTGGACACTGATATGTGAATGAAGAGTATGATATTGGGCACTGATATGAGATACACTAACCCTACCTTGTTAATGAAGAGTATGATATTGGGCACTGATATGAGATACACTAACCCTACCTTCTGAATGAAGAGTATAATATTGGGCACTGATATGAGATACACTAACCCTACCTTCTAAATGAAGAGTATGATATTGGACACTGATATGTGAATGAAGAGTATGATATTGGGCACTGATATGAGATACACTAACCCTACCTTCTGAATGAAGAGTATGATATTGGGCACTGATATGAGATACACTAACCCTACCTTCTGAATGAAGACTATGATATTGGGCACTGATATGAGATATACTAACCCTACCTTCTGAATGAAGAGTATGATATTGGGCACTGATATGAGATACACTAACCCTACCTTCTGAATGAAGCGTATGATATTCGGCATAAATTTGTCCCTAGCTTCCTCAAGAGCAAACAGTGTCTGAGGTGAGCGAATGAAGATCTTGGATTTGCCGTACTTCATGTCGTTTTCAAAGCCCATGTGCTTGATAATGACCTTCACCCCATCGAATGCAGAGCCCTTGTAGTAGGGCCAGGTGTACTTGGTGACCATCTTGTATCTATTGGACGATAATACATTTATATACCTAGCAACACAATAAACTACATATTGATGTAATGGAGTGATGAAAAACTAAATAAAATAGGTCAGTTTTCGGACTGTCACAGTTTTGTATGTAAACATCAGACCCTATGGTTTAAAAACTGTTGGGTTTTTTTTACAGTCGATCAGGAGCTAAAATTATCAGTGGGGAAAATTGAACACGGCATATTACCATATCATTCTTAAAGAAGATACTTTTCTCATTGTCTATGTCAAAGTATGAACTTAGTCTTTATATGTTAGAAATTAAATAGCAGCTAAGTTAGCTCGGCAGGAAGAGCACTTAGGGGGAGGTCTGAGTTTGAATTTAGACCACATGACTACACAAATTCTCATTCTCAATCTCCTACCCAATAAGTACAAAAGTTCTTTATCTGAAACTTTAGTCTTTTATTAAAATCATGACCAATGAAAATGCTTCTAACATACGGGCTTCGATTTCCATTGGCCAATATTTATAATTAAGACCAAGAATTTTAGTAGACATTGGGCTACAACCTGCTGCACAATTTTCTCACCCTCTGACAAAATAAAATACTATAACTTTAACGTGTGCCCATGACTGCCGACATTCTCAAGTTAAATCATAGTCTTAATATTTGACATTCAACATCCATAAGTAACAAGTATTCTAAGTTGAGACTAAGTTTGAGAATATTTCGAGGGTTGAGTGTGAAACTGCTGTATCTACTTAATATTTTTTATATCAGATACAACAGTTTTACGCCCAAATTAGATTTAGAGTTACTGGGAATGATCTCCAGTATTAGGCCATACCTCAGCAAGAACCTTTCACAGTGTGCTTGGAAAGCAAACCCTGCCCGTCACACAGTCACGTTTTCCAGCAACCCGAGTTGATTTTTTAATACCCATTCACAAAAATAAAATAAAAATACTTTCAATCTACTGTACAGTATGATGCCATACCTCAGTAAGAATCTCTCATAGTGTGCTCGGAAAGCAAACCCTGCACGTCGCACCCTCACGTTTTCTAGCAACCCAAGGTACATGACCTGGTGCCGACATCGGGTCAGGTCAAACTTGCTTGGGGACTTGATCTCATTGGGCTTGATGCACCGCACATAGTGCGGCTCCTAGATTAGAAATAAAACAATAACAAAATAATGTTAGTTTGTCTTTGTCATTTCATGCGCACAGTACATTTTGGATTTAATTAAATATTTATTAATTAAATATTTTAGCTATAATATTAACAGTTGTTTGTTTAACTGCAAAACTATTCACAAATTGATAAGCAGCTTTCAAAACAATAAAAAAATTAAATATTTAACATACGTGAAATTATTTTAAGATACACTTACGATGTTTCTGGTATATGGCCCCTATACAATGTTGACCAGTAATTTTGTTTTCATGATAAATTGATCAAATTATTCCAATGATGTTGCATCTTTTTCATGATATTGGCATGCCAATGCAAAGGCTTAGAAAATACAGTTCTCAGAAAAGTGGAAAATAATGACTGGAAACAGAGCATACGGTTTCAATTCAGTACATTTGGGAGCTCTAAGATTTTATATTGAAACATTTGCTGGAATGTTACGAAAAAGTAATTCTGAAGGTTATAACAAAAGACCGGATCATTATGTTAACTAGATGTGTCACAGATACGAATGCCCCCAGGACACATATTTGGACACAGACCTAGGTCGTGTCACCAACACTATTTTTTACCTATACAAATTAATGTTGATATTATATTCCATAGTGGAAAAAATAACAAAGGGCCATAATTCTGACAAAATTGGTCACTGCCAAAATTTCTTTCTATACAATCAAATGCATATTAAGGTTCTTCAGCTATGAAAGTTTGATAGAGATCCACCAAGCAGTTAAAGGAGTTGAGTCCACAAAATTTCGTGAAGTATATATTATATAGTGGAAAAAATGACAAAAGGGCCATGAAGCATGTCGTGGGAAAACCAGGCTTAATGCATCTGCGTAGTGTCGTCCTGGATCAGCCTGTGCAGTCTGCACAGGCTAATCTAGAACACCACTTTCCACCTTTAAGTATTTTGTGTTTCATGGAAATCTCTTCTAAACATAAATTCACTGTAGGTGGAAAGACACTACGCAGATGCATTCAGCCCAGTTTTCCCACGGCACGCCTCATATAGACGTTATAGCTATTACCTTTTTTTACTTCTTTGGAAGTGTATACAATGTTTACCTCGAAACCTTATGTCATCTGATTGTAGAATTATATTTAAACCCAGCCCAGTTTTCCCACGACACGCCACATATGTATTACGAAGGTTCTCAATACTAGTATGTACTAGGATTTCAGTTAGAATACCAGAAAAGTACTAAACATCATGTGTATGTTACCCAAAGTTTCAATAGAACTTTCAAATTCACTGATGCAAGAAGTGACAGAAATCATAGTGGCAAACATTTTATATTTGTACCATACCTGACCGCCGTCCTTATTTGGATAGAAACAGACAGGGCGTTTAATTAAATTGTAACTAACAATATGAACTCTGCATGGGGGAGTATAAAACAAATGTGGACAAAGCCGAAATAATAATAAGAAAATGAAAATAAATTTTTACTATTTAAAGCATGTTTGTATAGTTATCTTATATACAGAAACACACTCCAATTCAACAATATCTAATGCTACCATACCCATGGATGAATTTTTTTCAAAATTCATCCATATCCGACCAAATGGTCACGGGAAATTATATATAGAGAATATTAGGTGAGTGTTGGCTAAAGATGAAGTTTATCATTCGAGGCTTAGAAACGGATGAGCCCGAGGCTTGCGGAGCGCTCAAACGTTTCGTGCCCAGCATGATACACTTCATCATTATTTAACACTGACCTAATAATCTATTTATCCTATTATGCTCGGCTCATAAATCATGAAAATGGTGTGAGAATGTCAGACATGAAAAAAATTACTTTGGTTTCCCAGATTTTAGACTGGTTTTGTTTTGTTTACTACAAACGGAATTATTTGGTATGACGCCACATTGAAAAAACATAGCATACTAAAAATAACGATCGAATAAATGTCAGCTAAAAATAGCAATCGGATAGGCTAAAGTTTATACGATGGGTTGTTATCCGATCGATTAAGCTGCAGTAATAGAATAAATCTGAAATATCCAGACATATCCAAAAATAATGACAGTCGACAAAGTGTCTGCAAAAAGCCAGGGACGAGTAACACAATATCCAAATGTATCATAATCATCTTTTTTATTTTCCATACGACTGCATGTATTATGAACTATCTCATGATCATTTAGTTAATCTGTTCATGTTATTTTGTACAAGTTTAGTAACTACCAGTATTCTGTTAATGTTACTTTGGACAAGTTTACAGTGCTTTGGGCAAGTTACAATTGTGTTGTTCATGCCCAAACGGGCAAGTCTGACCGAAACATTTTTGTGAAGGCTGTGAGGCATGTCAGCAAATGTGCATTTTATATCAATATTATTTACATCGTTTCAAGAGTTTCAAGAACAGTCTCCCAAAAGATATGTATATCTTGGACAAAACCAGTAAAACTGTACGAGGTCCAGGAAAAATAATCAGAACAGTGGCCCTCAGCACTGGTGAACATTTATGGTCAAGTTTCTACTTACAAGGTAAACAAGTTCAGTTTAAACCTATTTGTTTTAGCTCAAATGAATCAAATGCCCTGGGCTTATAGAGACACTCTTAAGTCTGTTTCCTGGGAAGAACCAGTACTTGGTGTCTTTTGAAAGATCTTGAGAACACTCCCCAAGTGGGGATCGAACCCGGTACCTTCCAGTCGCAAGGCGGACACCATTTCCATTACACCTATGCGACCTTCAAAGGTAAACAAGTTGAGTGGCCAGTATTATTTAGTTTGGACCACTAGTCATGGATTTTTGTGGAGACAGCAAAATAGTTCACTGCTCCCTACCTTAGTAGCCAATCTGTCCACAAGGGCAATAATGGAGTTCTTGAAGTTAAAACCAGCAGTCGCGGGACGTCTGGTGGTCTGAAAGTAAATAGGTGACATGGGCTTAGTGAATTCCATAGGTATATTCAGTCAAAAACATGACAGTTTAATTGAATGATAAAATAAAATACTTCAATATCTAAATGCTTTTCAGTTTTCATAAAAACATTAATTTATTGGTGTGACAACATTAATATAAATGTGTTTTTTCTATATTTTGCTGAAATTGTAGTCGAATTAAAAAAATATATGAGGTGTGTCGTGGGAAAACCGGGCTTAATGCATGTGCGTAAAGTGTCGTCCCAGATTAGCCTGTGCAGTCCACACAGGCTAATCCGGGATGTCACTTTCCGCCTAGAGTGGATTTATGTTAAGAAGAGACTTCCTTGAAACAGAAAATACCATAAAAGCGGACTGCACATGCTAATCCAGGACAACACTTTACGCACATGATTTTAGCCTGGTTTTCCGACGACATGCCTCATATATGTTTTAAATCCATTTCTAACACTCAGTGTGATGGGACAGATGAAAATAAGTACCAGATGAGCACATTATTCAAAAGCAATGATACGTTAAATTGGGGTTAATTTTTCCACAGTTAATTTTCCACGAATTGTCTACTAACATGGGAGCATAGGGCCTACATTAAATTGGCTCCAAATTCTATAAAATGTGAATCCCATATAAAAACTGAAACATGCAGCTGATCAGGCTTTTCAAACATTGCCCCTGTTAGCGAAGTCATTTCATTAATTTTTAGCAGATGACTTTACGATTCTTTTGGCACCAAGTTGGTTTACGTTTGTGACGTCATTTATATTCTGTTTTGTTTGACGTCGAGCCAGTTTCGTTTGAAGTTTGCATAAGGGCTGACACCTATGAATCAGGAAGACTATATGTCAGTAAAAACCTATTTTTTCTTCATAAAGAAATCGCTTCTGTTTGAAATGTTTTGAAATTTAGAAGTATTTGATATGTTTCACAATGTTTTAGGGTGTATGTGTGCATGAATCGTACATTACTATGCTTATTGTTTTCAAGAATTGTCTGCAAATAAATGGATAAAGGACGCATATCTCATTCTTCTTATTTGGTAATCACAGCTTAAACTCTCATAATTCTCGACAACTCTTCCAGTTAATTTGTCCTTATTGCAGTCGATTATTGATCATTAATACAGTTTAATACATGGCATATCCTGAGGTACAATTTGAGGCATTTTTTTATGCCATTTTTGGGGCTGTAATTTGGCCCCATTCCCCTAATAAAAGTATAAAATTACTATCTTTCCCCTATTTAACCTAAATATTCCCCTCAAAATTTTAATTTTATGTAGAAAAAAATTTGACCAAATCAGACAAAAATTGGCCAAGATTGAGGAATTTTCGTGAACAATGTTACTTTTTTTTCAAGAAAACAAGTTGGATGCATTTAATAAATGCATTACATAACAATGTATGTATGTTCATATTACATAGTCGAGGTATAATAATAATCTATAATGTTTAATAATGATCTGAATTATAATGAAAATGATAAAAAATCTAGAAAATTCCCCGTTTACCGTTAAATTCCCCTCTTGAAAGGACTTGCCACCGTCCCCTAAAACCCCCCAAAAGGGCTGAAGTTCAACTTGATCAGTTTGAGTTGAAACTTAACAGGTACATCAAACTAACCACAACATGCTAACACCAGTGTCAAAATCACACTGGCCCATCCTAAGTCACAATCACTTGACAAATTATTGACAGTCTTACCTCAGTGATTGATAACTTTCCCTCAGGCCACATCATTTTGATCAGCTCATCCTCACTGTAAATACACCAGCTTGAATAAATATACTTGAAAAACAATATATCTTATCCAATAAAACACGAAATGTGAGTTTAAGAGGATCCAATTAATTCAGGTTCCTTTCCAAAAAAACAAAAACAGGCAAATGTCGAGTTTTGAGGAACCAATACATTAAGATCGTTTTTCCCCAATAAAATGGAATATTGTGTCTCGTTCAGAGGAATCAACAAATTTTAGAATTTGTTTGTAAACAAAAAACTGCTAATGTTAATTTTATAGGAACATGAACATGTAGCTTTTTTAGATGAGCAATACTTCAATGCTTTAAGTTCTTTCTATTCCACATGGATATTTGAACCTGATATTAGTCCAGACAAAATACATAAATCAAATAAATTCAGCTTTCAGAGATATTCAATGGTTTGCCATTTGATTGAGTGTTACTAAATAACACAGTTCGAATAGAGATATGTTACACCTATTACTGGTTACTGTAAAAAAGAAACAACTTTAAACTTTCAGTCTTCAAGACTGGTTTAAATTATTCTAGTGAGAAAATATTTTCCAAGCATAATAATTCTAAGCTGATCATCATATATCAATTGAGACTAGAGCTTTGTAACATGAGTGGCAGCGGGCCCAGCATGATAGCATGTTTGAAGGTGAGGAACCGTTTTGCTATTTTTAGTAATGGTGACCTTGACCCCACCCACCCCTATGCAATCCCAAGCGATGTATTGATAAAAGGTATCTGTGTATGAAGTTGAATTACAATAGCTCAATTCGTTCTCGAGTAATTAAGCGGAAACCATTTTTCTATTTTTTGTAACGGTGACCTTGACAGTGACCCCATCCACCCCCTATGTAATCCCAAGCCAGGTCTTGATAGGTATCTATGGATGAAGTTTCATTAAAATATTTGAATTCGTTCTCAAGTTAGAGAGCTGAAACCAAAAGTTGACTCCGCCAGAAAATGAAAAATTAACAAAGGGCAATAACTCCAGAATTATGAAGTGCAGAGTAACGGTTCTTGTGCACTGCACTTCTCCTCAATGAGATCTATCCATCTATGAAGTTTCAAGTTAATACCTCTTATAGTCTAAGAGTTATGCTCCAGGCAAAAACAAAGTATGAAAAATTAACAAAGGGCAATAACTCCAGAATCATGAAGTGCAGAGTACTGGTTCTTGTGCACTGCACTTCTCCTTAATGAGATCTATCCACCCATGAAGTTTCAAATTAATAGCTGAAACGGTTTTGAAGTTATGAAAGAAAAACATGAAAAATGTGGACGGACGGACGGACGGACAGACATGGTGATTACTATAGGGCACCCGCAAATTTTTTTTTAACATTGCTAGTGTTGTGCCGATTAATCTTTTCGTCGATTAATCAATGACTAATAAGTAATGATTAATTAGTCGATTAAGATTTGGGATTCGTCGATTAATTGAAGATATCTGTCCATGAGTTTGTTTTCTTGAAAAATGTTCAATCCTTTTCTTTTAATTTGAACAAGTCAGTGTTTACGAAAACATTTTGGACTACGCTGGACAATTTGTCTGACGTATTTCTATGCTACGCAGGACATTTTTCAGCCACGCAGGACATTTATTAAAATACAAGAATATTGCAAAAATAATAACAAAAACCTTCCTTTTCAAACCTATTTAATATTTCAAGGTTCTAATATAACATATAACGCCTGGTCAACGCACATAATCACAAACCAACATACTTTAAACCTAACATTGTACCGTAGCCTGTACTAATTACAGGAGTGTTTGTACCTGTGAAATAGAGAGTAATCTCTGTATTGAAAAAACAACAATAGAAAAATTATCTAAATAATGATTCAATTTTGAGCATTTAATGTAAAAAAGTTTTCAGAAAAAATGTCTTTGCCATAGTAAGTTTTAGACCAGGAAGAGTATTCTACACACAATCTTGAGATTTTTTTAGATTGCAAATAAAAAGCAAAATTGTCTGAATATCGATAAACAAATTTTTAATGCAGTCTGACTCATGCCATAATTGCCATTTAAATTTTTGAAACCTGAAATACTTAATAGTGGCACGTAACCTTCCATGTCAAATGTTGTTTTCACTAAAGTATTTTCCAATAAAATATTTGTCATTAGTCATTAGAACCATTATAAAACATAACAGATACAAATATTCAGTTCAATTTTCATACCAAATTCATCGATTTCTTACCTGGTTTAGAATAATACGCGACATTTTCTGACTAGGACGCTGCCATTTTGACAGGGGGACAAATTGTTATGTATAAGATTTAAGTGTAATATGAAATCCGCCATTTTCATTTAAATTACATCATTAATGAGAATTTTATTCCATTTAATATTTAAGAGAATATTGACTTATTCTAATTTTCGTTTATTTCGTTTTATGTGAGGCTACTCCCTCAAATAAGTCGAATCGGTCACAGAATCAAACGGGCTTTACGATTTTCAGTTTGTCTTATGACGTCAATTTCCGTATCAATTGTACAATGAAGCATAGCGGAATATACCGACTAGTTACGATTACATGACAAACAGTACGGTGCGAGATTAGACTTGTCGATCGCCGCTCATGCGCATAAGACATTTAAGATTAAAATTAAAGTGTCATAAAATTCCTGATTATCAGAAAACACGAGAAAATAAAATAAAAAAGGATTATTAAACGTTTGGAATTTATTCTGGAAGGCTTCAAATTACGCCGGACAAATCTGTCCGCCGTAGATTCAAGAAACGGCGGACAATTTGAAAATGTACCGGCAATGTCCGACGTATTTCGTAAACACTGTAGTTACGATTACATGACAAACAGTACGGTGCGAGATTAGACTTGTCGTTCGCCGCTCATGCGCATAAGACATTTAAGATTAAAATTAAAGTGTCATAAAATTCCTGATTATCAGAAAACACGAGAAAATAAAATAAAAAAGGATTATTAAACGTTTGGAATTTATTCTGGAAGGCTTCAAATTACGCCGGACAAATCTGTCCGCCGTAGATTCAAGAAACGGCGGACAATTTGAAAATGTACCGGCAATGTCCGACGTGTCCGACGTATTTCGTAAACACTGACAAGTGATCCGATTATTTATATGATTAAGTTATCAAATAATATAATCTAATAATGCACATGCACATATATACATTTATATATTTTAATATGATTTGTAAAACGAATATTCGTCTCTGGTAAAGCTGTTATGTCTTAATTACAAACAAAGAAGTCCATGATGGCTCCACTCAGTATGGTTAAAGATGGAGATATTACTTTTGTGAAAGGTTTAAACAAAGACTGTGAAATGTAAAAATAAAAATAATACAATTATGGTCTATGCATTACCATTGCTTATCAAAAACTAACGAGTAGGGACCCAGGTATATTTTCTTTAACCTGGTATCCAAATGTTCGCACTTAGTTTTGGAGGAATAGTGTTTATGCTGCAGTTCAGAAAGACAATGGGGATGGCTGTGCAAAGGTCAAGTCACGCTTGCCGAATTGTTTTTGCTTCTTTCTAATAGTGAAGCTGTATTATCATCTAGACTTCCTATATTCAAATTTGTCTGAGATCTGATTGTCATCGACAATTAGAAGATGTTTGGTACCGA
The DNA here is from genome assembly GCA_027627225.1 of Congeria kusceri. Lineage (NCBI taxonomy): Eukaryota > Metazoa > Mollusca > Bivalvia > Myida > Dreissenidae > Congeria > Congeria kusceri. The sequence continues at coordinate 94,846 of JAPFQT010000065.1, forward strand.
TTCTAAGTCTATTTATTGTCCATTTATTTTCACCCTGGCAAATAACCCTGGTGCTATTGCCTGATCTGGTCGATTTTAAGTCACTGCTATGATATTATGGTCTGTGTAAATTTGTCCAAGATTTTATGAAAAATTAAGTCACTGTCTTTGAAAAAAGCAATTTTTGCATTTTCTTTTATAAACAAGATGTCATAACTCCATAGTTCCAGCTATCATCTTATAGCCACATATAAATTATGGACGTTTTGTTAAGATTGGATGGAAAGTCTCTACATAGAAACCATTTTATATATATATTTTTATTTTTGTCAATCCAACAAAGCGTCATAACTTCGATGTTTATATTATTTTTGACGTCGGCATATGTCATTCAATCACACACAAACTGAAAGATTGATCCAGATAGGATGGAAAATAAAATCTCTCTGTTTGAAAAAAGCAATTTTTGCATTTTCCTATGGTGTATTTCCTTTACTTTCAAGACTCCTGATTAGTTTTTTAGTCAGAACTTGTTGCTGATTAATCGACTAAAATTTTGGACACAGATTAACAACACTAAACATTGCTTCTTTCATTCCTAACCCAATTTGCTAATAATTTATAAACAATAAATTGAAAACACTTTTAAAAGGCAAAAACAAAATGTTGTTAAATAGACCATTCTATTAAGATATAAAAACATTGTATTACACTCTATAAGCTATAATAAGCGATGAACAGAAAGTAACAGTTATAAAATGAAATTATCTTAAATTGATGTTTAAGTACAATATACACGTATACCCAATGTATTTTTTTATGAACTAATTATTAGTTTTAATATTTATAGAAAACAAGAATATCAGTAGAACCGATAGATACTTCCCGATGCCGATTTGACCTCTAATTGAAGGATGGACAGATGGACACAAAGATTGACAAATATTGACAGATAAGCATAAAATATAAACATAAACAACATATTTTAAGGAACATATTCAATATGTCCCAGATTGCCCCAGCACCTGTTATACAAAAGCCTCTTGAAGTCTTGGAAGAGAGTGTCCCTGTTCTTATCAATGAAACCTATCACGGAATACGTGACGTCTCCCGCATAATGCTTGATCCGGAAATCCCTCTTGTGCTCTAGCGTCTTGTCAGAGGGGTTGGTCTAAAATGCACGCAAAGAACAGTGAAACCTAATCTATAAAAATTAATTACGTGTCCCTAATACTAATTTTGTAATTGGTGCTAAGAAAAAGAAATTAGTAGTAATTTTCTTTTATTTTGCCAAAATTGTCATTTTGTAATATTTTCCCCACAAAATGTGAGAATATCCCTCATTTTCAAATAATTTCCAATTTTTTAGTAACCATTGGCTATTGGTTATGCCATCATAGTTTTAACTGATACCGTTAGTGAACTACTTCAAAAGGGAAGTAACTCCATGTAAATGCAAGTAATATACCAAAATGAATTGCTTTAAGTATCTGTTTTCAAATGCAATAGAAAAACATTTAGACACAAATGTTTCTACTGTTACATTTCCGTTTAACATGACAATCTTCATGAAAATTCAACTTGCCACATTCTACTTAGAACATGTCCAAATAGAAAACATCTAGAAATTCACTATATGTGGACTTAAAAGAAAGATGGTTATGTTATATTTGGAGCAATATCTCTACACTTGTAGACATTATATACCATTGTTTGAAACACACAAAAAATATCAAAATTATTATTAACAGATTCATTTTTTCTGATTTTCATCATTTTTGTACTTGCCCATTCAGGCAGTCAGGTCGTAATTCAACTTGCACTGTAAGATTATTAACAGTCCTGGTCTTCTGACAAGTGGGATATTAGGCCCAAACAAAGTTAGTTATGTGTTTCGGGCAACCCGACCCTACCTAAGTGAAAAACCCCCAATACTAAAGTTTTTAGAAACGATCGTTTTTCGTGAAATCTGAATGTGTCAGATTTTTATTTTTCAATGGATTTAATCGTGATTAACTAGATAATCTGTGTCGAAAAGTTGCTTTGTATTATTAACTGAGTATTCTGGATCTCTTTATGAATTAATAGTATTGCCAGATATGCATGCGATTCATTCGCTTTTATGGTTAGACTTAAAAAACAAGAGGGCCCTAGGACGCTCACCTGAGACCTTGTAACCCAATCAGAATTTGCATCTCCGAGGTGTGGCTTATTTTTATCCCAGGGGCATCGTTTGAACAATCTTCACAAACCTCTGGGCGTTGCAGTTTCAGTTAAAACTTTTTAAAGTCATTCTGCTATTTAAGTCTATATAAGCCATGTGACCCCGTGGGGTGTCGCCAGATTTGACCCCAGGGGCATAATTTGAACAATCTTTGGAAAGGACCACTATGCAATGTTATGTACTACATATAGGAAAGCTGTGGGCTTTGCTGTTTCAGAGGAGAGGATTTTTAAAGTCATTTTGCTATTTAAGTCTATATAAATCATGTGACCCCCTGGGCTTGACCAGTTTTGACCCCAGGGGGACAATTTGAACAATATTTGTAGAGGACCACATATAGATAGCAAATATGAAACCTCTAGGCCTTGCGGTTTCAGAGGATTAGAATTTTAAAGTCATTCTGCTATTTAAGTTTATATAAACCATGTGACCCCTGGGGTGTGGTCAGTTTCGACCCATGGGGCATAATTTGAACAATCTTTGTAGAGGACCACTATAGGATGCTATATACCAAATATGACACCTCTGGGCCTTGAAGTTTCAGGAGAAGATTTTTAAAGACATTTTGCTATTTATGTTTATATCTTTCTATCATTACTAAAGCAAAGAACCAACGATTGTTTTTACCAAGACATGAATGACAGACTAACATTATCCTCTAGAGCTCTCTTATATAGGGAAATTAACATAAATAATGATTTTAAATGTTACCTTAATATTGTTAGAAATGAACAATATCGCATTGCTTTATGTAAACTCAGAGTCTCCTCTCATCGCCTTTTGGTTGAATCTGGCCGATGGCATAAGCCTACTTCTATTCCATATAATGATAGAAAATGCATACACTGTCAAAAAAATCGATGACGAATTTCACTTTGTTATGGAATGCTCTATTTTAACAGAACTCAGAAAGAAATATATTAATAGGTATTATTGGATAAGACCTAACATGCCAAAATTCATCACACTTTTGAAATCAGAAAATGTAACTACATTGACAAAATTAGCCTGCTATACATATCTCGGCTTTAAGGCTAAAGAGCAAACATTATAACTGTTTTACAACATTCTTTTAAAATCGATAGTTATACCCACTATGTTGCGGTCGTTTTTTTTATGACCGGGGGATTTGTTTATAAATTGTATTATTGTGTACGGCAATTGTATATATTAAAGGCTTAACTCTATAAAACATTGTTTATATGTATGTTTCAAACACCTTATGACTTTATAACTGATTTTAACGTGTGTTGGCATACTATGCCCTGCATACACTTTTCATGTACTTATTTATTACGTTTGCTATTTTTATTGACTAATTTTACAATTTATTTCGACTCATAGTACATTTCAGACTAAACGACAAAGTCTAATTAGGTATAATTATAACCGCGAAAGCCCTATATTTCTTTTTGATAGGGTGTATGGTTCGGTAGACTTTGGCCATAAAACACTATGACAAGATAAAACACAATAAGCCACAATAATATGTGCAAAATCTCTATATTTCGTCTCGATAGGGCGCATATTTCGAGTACTACTTACTATTTGGTACAGATATATTATATAAATGATTATTGTTGTGACTAAACTTCATTTGAGTTTCTTAATTATGAATATACATGTTGTTCAATGACACATATATATATACGCATGAAAAGATACATATTGCGTGTTGCATCTTAAAGTTTGTATTTTAGTGTTTGCCTGATAAAATACATATTTAACATGTTGGTATGTTTTATACTATATATCTTTATTATACTCGAATATATGTTTAAAATCCTTTTCTCTCATTAAGACTATAAATTATAATTCCTGTTTTTCATGGTCTAATTAGACTATACATCGTAATTAACTTTTGGTGTGAAAGATCAATGTATTTTAAATTATTTTAACACCACAAACTTATAATTATAGGAATGATATTATTATTAATTTACTTAAATAAAACTTTCTAAATAAAGATTCTTCTCCGCAAGAACGTATGCTCATGAATGTTATGTAAATATATGTATATAGTTTACCATGTCAAGTATGTAAATATGTTGTCCTCATGTGCCACATTTGGCGTATTGGATCTGAATAAATAATGTCTGTCTGTCTGTCTATATAAACCAGGTGACCCCCAGGGCGTAACCAGTTTTGACCTCAGGGGCATAATTTGAACAATCTTTGTAGAGGACCACTATACAATGTTACATACCAAATAAGAAACCTCTGGGCCTTGCGGTTTCTGAGGAGAAGATTTTTAAAGTCATTTTGCTATTTAAGTGTATATAAAGCATGTGACCCCGGGGCGTGGCCAGTTTTGACCCTAGGGGCATAAATTGGATAATATTTGTAGAGGACCACTATAGGATGTTACATACCAAATATGAAACCTCTGGGCCTTGCGGTTTCAGAGAAGATTTTAAAAGACATTTTGCTATTTAAGTCTATATAAACCATGTGACCCCCAGGGCGTAGCCAGTTTTGACCCCAGGGGCATAATTTCAACAATCTTTGTAGAGGACCACTATCGGATGTTACATCCCAAATATGAAACCTCTGGGCCTTGTGGTTTCAGAAGAGAAGCTATTTAAGGTCATTTTGCTATATATTCTATATAAACCATGTGACCCCCGGGGCGTGGACTGTAACGATTTGAACAACTTTGAAAGAGGGTCACCCAATGATCATTCCTGTGAAGTTTGGTAAAAATCTGCCAAGTGGTTGAGGAGGAGATGTCGTTTAAATGAAAAGTTGACGGCGCACGCACGCATGACGGACAACGGGCGATCACAAAAGCTCACCATCAGCACTTTGTGCTCAGGTGAGCTAAAAACAAATGGTATACCTAAACCCTTACATCTCAAACAGGTGAAGTAAACACCCAGTATGGGCCTATAAATTCTGAAATATCCATGAAGTCTAGATCCTGAATAAGAATGTGGAAAGAAAACATGTGACACCAAGACTGAATAAACATTATAAAGGAAGCACACACGCACGGACGATGGACAACGGGCGATCACAAAAGCTCACCATGAGCACTTTGTGCACTTTGTGCTCAGGTGAGCTAAAAAACTAAAAAAAATCTCAATCCCTTCCCTACCTAACTTTTTTGAGACCGTTGTCCAAAACACACAATTTATTTGTTTGGCCTTATGAAGACGAACATGGCATTTCTAAGGACATCATACCACATGTGTTGCAAACTGTTTACCTGTCTGCATGTGTATCGGTCATTGGAGCCCAGCTTCTGACTCATTGCAGTCAGGAACATCTGAAAGACATGCAACAGTAATGAGCAATAATATTCAAATGAGGCGTGTCGTGGGGAACCCGGGCTTATTACATGTGCATAAAGTGTCGTCCCGGATAAGCCTGTGCAGTCTGCACAGGCTAATCCGGGACGACAGTTGTGCTTACAGTGTATTTATGTTTAGAAAAGACTTCCTTGAAAAAGAAAATACCATAAAAATGGAAAGTGTCATCCTGGGGTAACCTGTGCGGACCGCACAGGCTAACCCAGTGAGACACTTTACGCCTCAAATCTAATGCATATAATAGTCTGTGAAACTAAATCATACAATAACGAGCCAAACTAATGATCTAATTCCACTAAGGTATATTTAAATAATTTGAAAAAAGTAATCTTGTGTTCATTTAGAGCCTAATACTCATTTTATGCTGTCTTTACCTACTTCATTGTAAATCATAAATTAGATAAATATTGAGCATTTTATTCCATTAAAGTGACTAATTCAAATTACATAACTGCAAACAACTCAAGTACATGTATCTAAAAACTAACGAAACAAAACAATTCTATAAAGAAAAGCATACATTTTTTTTAAGTTTGCCTTTGAAGGGACTCGAACCTCTAGATTACCCTTCTCGAAAGTGTATTTAATACGCATTTAATGCGTATTAAACGCGGCGGTATTGGCACCGTATTTTTTCCGCGTTTAATATGCATTTAATACACTTGAAAATGCAGAAAAAAATACACTTATTACTGAAATAAAGTGGGTTTTTTTTTGCATTTTTCCTGCATTAACACACTTAAGTGCATATAAAGTGTATCTTTCTCCTTGAAAAATACACTTTATCTTCAAAAAGTACACTCCAGTGTATTTAAAGTGTATTTTAAGTGTATTTTCTAGTCCATTAATACACTTTTTTGTACAAAAAATGCAGAAAAAATAAACTTAGTGTACTAAAAGTGTATTTAATGTGCATTTAACGCAGAAAAAAAAACGGTGCCAATACCGCAGCGTTTAATACGCATTAAATGCATATTAAATACACTTTTTCAAGAAGGGTAAAGGCAGATACACTAACCTCTCGGCCGCCACACATGAATGAATCTATGTGTATTTTGACACTATGTAGGTGATATGCATGATTTTTCAAAAATACTAATGAAAAGAGTTACAAACTCTTCATATTTTTATTCATTTCAAGTGGACTTATTCAAAAACAGATTATTTTAAACATATGTCTGCACCAGTAGATTTTTTTTGCTTCTGTATACATAATGAACTTCTCTTTTTGGAATCTATGACAAAAATTATGAAAACTCATTTTGCCAAGTTTTCAAAATTTTTGTCAATCGGTGAATAGTTCTCTTTAAATAAGGCTTCCTCTCGCCAAAATTTTTCATTAGCTGAATTTACCGTACTAGGTTGAAACTAGAATTGTCACATGAGTGACGGATATACCCCCATAATATGGCCTTGTCACAAAACTATGGCATCCATACGTAAGAAATGGACAGAGAAAGAATGCTTTAATTTGTGAATGGTCAACAGTGTATTTGGAAAAATTTAATTTCAATAGAAGCCATAACTTTGTCAACATTTAGTGGTTTGTAACCAAAGTTGAACTTGATCTGTATTTTATGTTACATCTATGTACAAAAAATAATTTAAATATGTGAAGCCTTTCATGAGTTATTGTCCATGTTTTTCGGGAATTTAAGTCAACAAGGGGCCCTTACTGTGTCAAAATTTAGTGGTTTGTAACCAAAGACGAACGTGACCTGTATTTTATGGTTACACAGGTGTACCAATAATTATTCAAATATGTCAAGCCATTGTTGAGTTATCGTCAGGAAACCATGTTTTTAGGGATTTTAAGTCAAATAAAGGGCCGTAACTCTGTCAAAATTTAACGGTTTGTAACAAAAGTCGAATTTGACCTGTATTTTATTACGCTACACGTGTATACCAAGAATTATTTGAATATGTCAAGCCATTCTTGAGTTATCTTCCGGAAATCATGTTTTTAGGGAATTTTCAGTCAAAAAGGGGCCATAACTCTGTCAAAATTTAGTGCTTTGTAACCAACATCAAAACTGACCTGTATTCTATGATGTTACACATGTGTACCAAGAATTATTTGAATATGTCAAGCCTTTCTTGAGTTATCATCCGGAAACCATGTTTTTAGGGAATTTTCAGTCAAAAAGGGGCCATAACTCTGTCAAAATTTAGTGTTTTGTAACCAACATCGAACTTGACCTGTATTATATCATGTTACAAATGTGTACCAAAAATTATTTGAATATGTCAAGCCTTTCTTCAGTTATCATCTGAAACCCAAAAACCAACAGACCGACAAGGTCACTCCTATATACCCCCCCCCTAAACTTCGTTTGTGGGGGTACAATCACAGATATTTGGGGTATTGGATCAGGTTTTATGAAGAAAAAGTTCTCTTAATTGTAGCCAAAAATGGACATTTCTGTAGCGAATGTTGGAATTTGTAACCATTGGCAAATTTTGCAATGGCACAGTGGGTCCTGCTTTAACAATAGACAGTGAGTAACCAGAAACACAACACGGCCGGGGTGGGGAAATCTCAATTGCTTACTTGTCTGTTTTTGACAAATGTTGTTTAACATTTCTCTATACAGTTATTATACAGTAAATTGGACAATTGATGTTCCCTGTCATGGATGTTCTTACCTCATCTGTGACCTTGCCAACACTGAGGCAGGCCTCGTCCAGTATGGCGAGGATTCCCTTGTGTGACACTTCCACCAGGTCTACGATGACATTATTGTTGAAGTACTCCACGTGCTGCCACTCTATGCCCTCCCGCATGTACTCCTCCTGCTCTTGCTTTAACACCTACCCAAGTTGAACAACAGTAATGTATAAAATACAATACATTGCAGACCTGCTCTTGCTTTAACAACTTCGGAAGTTGAACAACAGTAATGTAATAAATACATTGCAGACCTGCTCTTGCTTTAACACCTACCCAAGGTGAACAACAGTAATGTATAAAATACATTGCAGACCTGTTCTTGCTTTAACAACTTCGGAAGTTGAACAACAGTAATGTAATAAATACATTGCAGACCTGCTCTTGCTTTAACAACTACGAAAGCTGAAAAAGAGCAATATGATACAAAATTTGAACATAGTACAGCTCTTGTTCAAACACCCATAAAAACTTGACAACAGCAAAATGGATTTTAAAACAAAATATGTTGTACGCCTGATCTGTTTTTAACACACATACAAGCTAAAAACAGCAATACAAGTTCAACTAGAACTCCATGAGTCGGATGTGTTGCCTGACGTGGCATAACCCAAGTATGATAAGAGCAATTATGCTGAAAATCGAATTTAATCTTCCTTTTATGCCTACTAACACTTCTCAAAAGTTTCATAATGATTGCACAAAAACTTCTCAAGGCATTGTCTGCACAAACTAGAGGATGCTGCCGCAGACGCCGCCAAAAGTAACCCCTATATGTCGCCTTTTGAGGCAACACAAAAACTGCAACACACTATGATAGCTGTTTACATATGTTTAAATGTGCATTCTTCTCTGTATTCCAGTATTCCAAGCAGGGTGCTAACTATCTGATTTTCCTTGCTGCATGATATGACAGAAATGTATGGCAAGATTATTGATCAGAAAACCTGTGAGTGATCTAATGAATAAAGTTTCATTAGCTTGTAAGAACTGATTGAGGGGACTTGAAATCATTCAACACCTGACACTGTATAAATATCATATGGCAGTGTGTGTCACATTGATATTGTCAACCCGAGGGCAGAATGTCACCCGAGGCCAAGACAATATCAATGTCACACACACTGCCATATGATAATTATTTTATTATACCGAACAAAATTGAGTAAAATAGGGTAAACACATGCTTAATTCTGCCCATCAAGATTAAAAAATACCTAACTCTATTTTCATTTTTAGAAAAACTTGCAAACTATTTTTCTGACATTTAACTTTGACGAGAATCGCTTGTTTACACATTGAAAAGTAACGTCACATCAAGGGAGGAAATCTTTTCATAATGTGGCTTAAAAAACTGATGCGGTTATTTGCCCTTATATGACATTCAAAATGTCAGCGCAGTCACATGATCTGACAGTCACTTTCGCTTGGTCACGTGTCAAAAAGGTTGAAATGTTTTTGACAGTCAAAATATCTCTTTCTTGGGTAATGGGAATTTATAATTGTAGACAAAAGTGAGGTATAATAACAGTGCTACAGATAATTTTTCAGGCAAACAGTTTTTCAAATCCTAATTTTGTAATCAAATCGTTTTTTTAACTGACCACCTTCAAGAATAATTAGTTTTTATCAATTTTTAAATAGTTTTCAGTCTATAGTTTACAATTTAAAAATCTTGTTTTCGTCCATTACACTTTTGTTTGTTGAAAAGCTGTAAAAGTTAGTTCACTATTTCATAAATGGTTGCAATTACTGTAATAAATGAACAATAAATTGAGCATTTAGCCTTTGAACAATATTTAAATTACAAAATCAACGTTGATAGACAGAAGTTTGTTTTTGATAAATTGAGCATTTAGCCTTTGAACAATATTTAAATTACAAAATCAACGTTGATAGACAGAAGTTTGTTTTTGATTTTCAATTCAACCATGTTTTTCTTTCAATACTGGTTCCAAGTCAAAACGGTTACTCGTCTGGTTCCCAATTCTTATAACTTACACTCTACCCTGAATACCTGGTCGATAATGACGCAAAAGTAGGGAACCTGACAAGTCAAAACGGTCTCTATTTTGATGCGGTGCTATAGTAATAATTAACTTAGGGCAAAAATCCTTGTCAACAAAAACGATAAAAATGTGGTTGCAATTCGTTTTTTGAAATATTAATTAGTTTTTTAACTATAACTTTTTAAATTAAATCGTTTTTCTAGAAAATCAATTTGTTTTACTGAAAAAACGATGCTTATCTTTAGCACTGATAATAATCATAAATGAGTCATCTCAAGCATTCTTTCACAACTGAAGTGCTGTCTTTGTAAATGTATTTGCGTGCTCTTAGACAGTACTTTATCCACAACAATATATTAGCCATTAAATCACTTAGGTGTGAGACATATCACTTTATTACTTAGTTTACCCGCAATAGCATTCAGTGTAACTGCTCAAAGTATTTATATTTACTTCCTCTTATATGTTTTATGCCCTTGTAGCATGTGGACCTATTATTATACTGTAAATACCACATGATTGTTTCATGATATATTTATATGTTTTAACCGTTTTTTTAATCTAAATACTAAACAAGTTTCACATACACCATGCCAGATACTTACAAGTTCGACAAACAGCTGTTGTAATTTCTCATTACAGTAGTTGATGCAGAACTGTTCAAAACTGAAAATACAATAGTATTAGTATGTTATTGTTTTAAATAGTATTTCTTTTGCAAACAACAGCCACAAACAGACGGCTTTTCTTAATTCAACAACAGGTAAATTGTATCTCTAGTTACAATTACTGCCAGTTTATTATTTATAATAAATTTAAAGGAAACACTTATTGATCTTCAAATTACTTCAGCATTCACTGATGTCCAATCAAATCCTACAAATTAGGTGTAAAGGACTATCATTGAAATATATACAACAAAATGCTATTACAGACAAATCTGCCTTAACTACAATGTAATACCTGTTGTTGTCGAAGATTTCAAAGCCGTAAATGTCCAAGACACCAATTACTGTATTCTTTCCTACAAACTCCACCCCAGAAGACTTTGGGTCAATAGCTTCATTGATTCTCTTCACTATCCATGTAAACATTCTGTCATAAATAGCCTGCAATAGATTACCAAAAATTATGACTATTTCTCCAAGGTAACCCATTAAAGGGACATGTTCACAGATTTTTGTGTTTTAGAAATATGCCATTAAACGTCTTTATTTGTCAAATCATAGCATCTGAAATAAAAAGCTCAAGCAATTTAACAAGAAAAAAAGAAAAAAAAAGTTACTCCCACTAGGTTCGAACCTCAGACCACCGGATCAAAAGTTTAACACATTACCTCTCGACCATTCCGACTCACAAAGTAGGAGATGTACTTTTTACTTTATGTAGGTGATTTTCAACAATTTCAACGAAAACAACAGAAACACTCCAAATTATTCTGTCGTATCACGTTACAAACGCTTTATAATTGTATTCATTTCAACTGATGAGCACACATTAAACAAACAGTATTTACAGCATATTTCTAGGTCAGTAGATTTATTTTGCTCCTTTATGTACACAATTCTTTTATTTTTTCGAATCTGTGACAAAAAGTTTGAAAATTGTCAATCTGTGAACAGGTCCCTTTAAAATGTCTAGTTACGATATATATGAGTATTTCATGCGTATTCAAATAAACATAAACAGAAAATGTTATTATGCTTGTTCATCAAATCACTTCATATTTACTCATAGAATGCATCAGTATGTGACCATTTAATAACACTACACAGGTTGTTTTCTCATACCATTATTAGTATTTATATTATTGTTGTTATTATGTGTATGGGTATTTGTTTTAATGACAATGAAAATTAAACAAGAGCTGTCAGATGACAACGCTAGACTATTCGAAGTATTTCAGTTGGTACATATTTTGGATAGTGGAAGGGGTATACATTTGTAAAAATACAAAACTTTTAAGTGAAGCCTTGTATAGTTTATACATTTTTGGAACAAAACCTTTAACCACAAAGTCTATGTAAAAAGTGGGCTCACTCTGTCGAATTACAAAACAGAGTTATAGGGAATGTTGCCCCTGATACTCAACTTGATGACAAAGGTTAGTTCAAATGAATACCTTATGTTGTTTTGAAGTTACAAAACTTTTGAATATAAACTTTAACCAGAAAATCTTTGTAAAAAGGGGCATAACTCTGTCAAAATACAAAATAGAGTTATGGGCAATGTTCAACCTGATAATGGAGTTGATGATAAATGTATATTCCAAGTTTCAAGTGGATAGCTTTTGTAATATTGAAGTTGCAAAACTTTTGAATATAAACTTTAACCAGAAAATCTTTGTAAAAAGGGGCATAACTCTGTCAAAATACGAAATAGAGTTATGGGCAATGTTCAACCTGAAAATGGAGTTGATGATAAATGTATATTCCAAGTTTCAAGTGGATAGCTTTTGTAATATTAAAGTTGCAAAACTTTTGAATATAAACTTTCACCAGAAAATCTATGTGCAAAAGGGGCATAACTCTGTCAAAATACGAAACAGAGTTATGGGCAATGTTCAACCTGAAAATGGAGTTGATGATAAATGTATATTCCAAGTTTCAAGTGGATAGGGAATGTTGCCCTTGATATTGGAGTTGATGACAAAGGTTAGTTCCAAGATTCAAGTGAATTACTTATGTATTTTTGAAGTTACAAAACTTTTGAATATAAACTTTAACCAGAAAATCTAAGTGAAAACGGGCATAAATCTGGTCAAAATACAAAACAGAGTTATGGGAAATGTTGCCCTTGACACTGGAGTTGATGACAAAGGTATATTCCAAGTTTCAAGTGAATAACTTATGTAGTTTTGAAGTTACAAGACTTTTGAATAAAAACAGTAACCAAATTTAGACACGGACGCCGATGCCGGGGGTAGTAGGAAAGCTCACCTATTCTTTGAATAGTCGAGCTAAAAATATTATGTAACAAACAACGTGAAAATCATTAAATAATTTAAAGTCTTCTCCATAACTGGAATATATTTTTATGCAGCCAAATGTTTAAATGACAATATAAATCTAGAGCCTTAGTAACTACAAACTGCATACCTTAGCAAAAGCATCTCGAGCGTAGTACGCATCAGAGACAGTGAGACCCTTGTCCACTACATTCCCGCCTGCGGCAATCACGCGATGTGTGAGAGCTTTGTTCAGGTCGTCATTGGTTACGGAAATCAGCTCGGCGAGATCTGAGAGCATTCGCTTGTCCTTGACCTCTGCAAGGTCATGAACATCGTCCTGGGCCTCGTATTCTATGTTACCCTGGGAACGAGAAATTATGAGACAAAAATTATGACATCATCATTATGTCATAGAAAAATATTGTTCAATCAGCTGCCAAGAATGTATATTAAAAATCCTCCACATTTTGCTCCTTTTTAAGCTGGTATTTGCATTGCTTAGGTCACGGAAAGTGAAATTATTGGGATAGGACCAGTATAATTATGGAGGAAATGATAGTTTTTCATAACATTTCTTCAAATCAAATTTTATTTTTATCATCTAAATTTTCTGCAATTATTCGAAAATGTGACATATTTTCACATTTTCTGAAGGTATTTTGAAATGACAATAATTGGTATGTTTTACTAAATCGACACATTGGCCTACTGAATTTTATGACTCGGCACCAATCTAGAGTGTGTTATGTTTTCCAAGGCCTTTAAAAATCAAATTCACATGTAACATACTGAACTCCTATATTAAGAAGTTTTTAAATGAAGATAAGTTCAAAACAATATACCAGAATCAACACTGCGGCAACAATTTTCCACAAAGTTTCTGCGTGCTTGAAGGCAAAGCCCATTGTCTTCATGGCGTGCATTACGCTGCGATAGTCATTCTGGTCATCGATTGTTGGGCACTGAAATACAGGAATTAATGACGGTATGTACAATCTTACAACAGACATAGTGACAAAAACTAAAACAACCTGATTAATAACCAAATACTTCGACTCATAATGTAAGAAAAGTAAATAAGAACCATTGTTGTAAAACCTTTTTAAATTGTTGTAAAATACATAATTGGTTACTTTATTATCACAAACTAGTTTGTCAGGCCCGGCTAGCTCAGTTGGTAGAGCGCTGGAGTGTCAATCCGGGGTTCGTGAGTTCGAATCCCAGCCCCGCCACATAACTTGTGTGGGGATTGGTCATGGAATTATTTATACGGCCATTCTCCCCCTACCTCTGATTCAAGTAGGGCAGTTGTCAGTTACTGGCATAAGTATGCGCACTAGGTACTGGTAAACCGCTTAGATTGGCTAAGCTTGCCCAGGAAAAGTGAGAGTAGGTTAACTGACCGCCGTGATATGACTGAAATACTGTTAAAAATGACTAAAAATGAAATAAACAAACAAAACAAACTAGTTTTCGGCTGTACAGCCAGAAACTCCAATACATGTATGAGGCGCGTCATGGGAAAACCGGACTTAATGCATGTGCGTAAAGTTTCGTCCCGGTTTAGCCTGTGCAGTCCACACTAGCTATTCCAGGATGGCACTTTCCGCCTACAGTGGATTTATGTTCAGAAGAGACTTCCTTGAAACAGAAAATACCATCAAAGCAGAAAGTGCCATCCCGGATTAGCCTTTGCAGACTGCACAGGCTAATCCGGAATGGCACTTTAGGGCACATGCATTAAGTCCGGTTTTCCAACGACGCGCCTGGTATATACATTGACTCGACTGTTGTTTTAGGTTAATCGATGCAAAAGTTGACACTCGTATTTGTTGATTTATTCGATATTTTACTTATATACGTTTACCTCGACAGGTTTTTGTTTACATGTCTGCCTTCAAGTTATATTGTCACTTTCATCTGCTTATTTTGAAAATATCTGATATGAAAGAGAGTACATACACACTTTAACAGACTTAAATCTTGTCTGACCGCATTGATTAGATTAACAATGGGTTGAGACATACTTTTACTTTTTATATCTGATATCTTATAACTGAAAAGTGGCAGTAAGGGACATTTTTGGTCCAAACTGACACAAAACAAATTCGTCCGAGTTCTTATGGTGACAGTCACAAACAGACTATGCAAGTCTGGTCAAGTCTCCACCTGGAAATTGATGACGGTAGAATGGCAGATAATAGACAAATACTGTATACATATACTCTGGGACAAGTAATGCACACAAATTAACATCGTTTAATATATTCAATTTATGACCTGAAGCCAGAAATTGCCAAAATGTGTGTGTTTTCTGTGATACATCTCCCTCCTGTTATACACAGTGACTGGGAAAGGATTTTCCTACATGAGATAATTTCATCGCGCGCAAAAAATCTATGGGCTTTTCAATGGGATTTCCTGCGATTTTTATGAGATTGACAGCAATAAAATTTTGTGAACGTATATCGAGAAAAATAATCACGCTTCCCGTTCAAGGTGTAGTGAGCGTCTGTTTTTATTTATTTTTTACTGTCACTGCCAAATTCATTTTATTGATAAAATCTCAGTGCATAGTGACACAACTGCAAACTTGAGATCGAGCATTGTTTATTGTACGACTGCCGGCAGTGTTTTTCGACTGGTACTAAAAAATTTCAGTGTGACGTAAAATCGCATCGGTGAACTGTTTTTGCAATTTTTCTCAATTTGATGCGCCAATATCGCATTTCGCATGGGTTTCCTAGTCACTGTATACATGTTGTTATATTGTTATTTTCTTAATATGCTATTCATATATTTATGATAAATACATAAGTAATTATGTGTATTTTGTGTTAAGGAAAACATCTCGACAAAAATGTACAGCACAATTAAAATAATAATGTGAACGATACAAATAAGTCAGATTCATAATATAATCTCCCAAACCAATTACATTTAATCTGTTATACTGAAAAGCCAGATTTCATCATACCCTTCTGGAAAAAGTATATTTAATATGCATTTATTGCATATTAAACGCTGCGGAATTGGCACCGTATTTTTTTCTGCGTGTAATACTTTTGGAAATGCAGAAAAAAAAACACTTATTACAGAAATAAAGTGTATTTTTTCTGCATTTTCCCTGCATTAACACACTTAAGTGCATTTAAAGTGTATTGTTCTCCATGAAAAATGCACTTTTAAATCAAAAAATACACTTCAGTTTTTAAGTTTATTTTAAGTGTATTTTCTAGTGCGTTAAATACTTTTTTTATTTGAGAAGGGCACCATCCCAAACCATTTAAATTTACGTAGTAATTTTGACACATATAGACGTATAAGATTCATGCACCATCCTACCTTTGAATCTCCACCCTGTCTGATGTAGTGGTATTTTTCAGGCTTTCGGGTCAGTTTCATCTCGGCAAGTTTGGGATCTGTTGCCCCCGTCAGGAGCTGGTAGAAAGCGTGGAAACTCCTCTCACCCTTCTGTTGGTACACAACCCTGGACTAGAAAACAGAGGTCATTATCTATGTTGATAATACTTAAAGGGACCTGTTCACAGATTGGCCAATGACAATTTTCAAACATTTTGTCATAGATTCTAAACAGAGATTATACATTATATACAAACAAGCGAAATAACACTCAGGACTAAGAAATATATTGGAAATACAGTCGATTCCACTTAATTGAATATCGGATAATTGAATATTTCGCTTAATTGAATAAAGATTGAAAACACCAAACCGTTTGCATTCATTCCCATTGTAAAAACACCGCCTAATCTGATAAAAAATATGGTGTCCTCCGGATAATTGAATAGCCAATTATCAGTTGTAGGCGTATAGTCCGCTCGATAATCTCATAATCTCCGAGGATACGTATCATATTGCAAGTTTTGACAGTCACGCTTCTATGACCGCCTTTGTTATCATTTCACACCACGCATGAATGCAGCATCTGTTGAATGTCACGTGACTAATAGGTGTAATTTGCGGGTCAAGTACAGCGCATATTCATCTAGAAAGCAATGTAGCCTGTTAGTGATTATTACAAGTGAATTATTTTTTTCAAATGCACCGTATAATGGATAACAAACATCTATGAACGCTTTTCTGCATATTTATTAGCATTCTAAAGTATGAAACATTTTGTTACGTAACAGGTTTGACATTATATCACCAAAATGGATTAAATAAGATCATAACATATCTGATTAACATTGAAATAATTGAAATATGACTGATTCCGCATATATGAATACTCCGGTTATTTGAATATTCGGACGTGACAAATGGGCTATTCAATTAAGCGGAATCTACTGTATTGTTTTGTTTATGGATAATCCTCAACTGAAATAGATAAAATAATAAAAGCATTTGTAACGCTTTTCATCGGTATTTTGGAAAACGCATGTATTTCTTACATAGTGTCAAAAATACACAACCAAATGTACAAGTCCAAATTGCCGTGTTGTTAGCGCATGAGATTTTTTATCTCAAAGGTACCGAGTCCCAGCGAAGGCAAATTTTTTAATTTAACTTTTTTCTTTATACATGTACAATATTTGTTTTAGATTATTCTAGATACTGAAGTTTTTGCAGTAAAGACATTTACTAACATTTTTTCAAAAATAAAAAAATCTGTAAAATATCTGCTTTGCCGCCATTTCCTTGTATTAACATTGGCCGTCTTGGATTAGATAGTCACAATAAAAGAATCGACCCGCTAAGACGTGTTGTATCATATCTTTCAAAGTTATATGATAACTCTCACAATCTTGTTCCAACATTTCCTATTTTAGCTCAGTTAGGATGAAATTCTGGGTCCTCTTAGCACACTCCAGTCTGCATGTTTACTTTATATGGATTAATCTCTGCTGTGAGACTAGATGAATATTTATGGGAAAGTCTCCTTCGATAAGAAACCCAAACCGCAAGGCAGACACCATACCCATAACCCCATATCATAGAAATTCATTATTTATTAATAAGAAATCAGTTATTAAATAATGCAAAATTATATTATACCATGATGGTCTCTTGTCGCGTATTTCGTGGTCAGAACATATCGCAAATTTAAGACCCCACAGACATTTTCTTTTTGCATAATTATTAAAAAATATGTATAAAAATGAAAAAATGTGTGAATTCAAGATGGCGCGAATTAGCAATTTAAAAATAATTAAGACACCACAAAATAAACTAGAATTGTCACATGAGCGACCAATATACCTCCACAATAGGGCCTTGTCAGAAAACAGTGGCATCTATTTGAAAGAAATGGACAGAGAGAGAATGCTTTAATTTGTGAATGGTCAACAGTGTATTTGGAGGTTAGATACCAGTAATCATTGTGTATCCCTCCGTGGTCTATTCAAAAGTAGTGCCGATTACTAAAGAGTTCCTCTTCTCTTCTGGCATAAAAGCCATTTAGGTATCTCAGACATGCCTTTTGTGGTTATTTCTATTATCCTATGCGTGTCTGCAACATTTTGGTGCATTTCACTGGAGGCTAACTTGAAAGGTGAACTTTTGGGGTGTGTTTACTGTGGTATGGGCTTTTGTCAAAATATGACTGCCGAAACCCTGTTTTCTACCGGTGCCTGAATTCAAGTGAGATGCATTTTCTTAGAAGTAACATGACATATCTTTTTTATTGCAAATTTTGGAAGAGGACAGATTGATCTTTAAATTGATACCAGGCTTGCACAATCTGAAATAAAGGAAATGCTAGAAAAATGCTTGGAAAGTTTGGAATTTTATAATGGGACCCTATGGGAATTGGATTTACTGGTTTCTAACATAGGAAAAATTTAATTTCAATAGAAGCCATCACTCTGTCAACATTTAGTGATTTGTAACCAAAGTTGAACTTGATCTGTATTTTATGATGATACACCTATGTACAAAATAATTTAAATATGTGAAGCCTTTCCTGAGTTATTGTCCATGTTTTTCGGGAATTTAAGTAAAAAAGGGGCCATAACTGTATCAAAATTTAGTGGTTTGTTACCAAAGTCGAACTTGACCTGTATTTTATGATGCTACACATGTGTACCAATAATTATTTAAATATGTCAAGCCATTGTTGAGTTATCATCAGGAAACTATGTTTTTAGGGAATTAAAGTCAAATAAAGGGCCATAACTCTGTCAAAATTTAGTGGTTTGTAACCAAAGTCGAACTTGACCCGTATTTTATGATGATACACATGTATTCCAAGAATTATTTGAATATGTCAATCCATTCTTGAGTTATCGTCATGTTTTTAGGGAATTTGAAGTCAAAAAGGGGCCATAACTCTGTCAAACTTTAATGGTTAGTAACCAACATCGAACTTGACATGTATTCTATGATGTTACATAGGTGTACCAAAAATTATTTGAATATGTCAAGCCATTCTTGAGTTATCATCCGACTAAAACCAACTGACCGACGGACTGACAGACCGACAATCACTCCTTAGTCTATACCCCCCCTAAACTTCGTTTGTGGGGGTATAATGATATAACAGTACAATCTTGCTAAATAGTATTTAACCTTTTCCAGGAGGTAGTTGTTTATATGTCCGCCAATTGGGTCACCCTTGAAGTCAAAGTTGATGTCCATGTATTTTCCGAAGCGACTAGAGTTATCGTTCCGGTTCGTTTTGGCATTCCCGAAGGCCTCGAGAATCACGTTGGACTTGATTAGCACATCCTTCACTCTGAAGTTTAATAAAAAGAAATAGAGTTGGTTTCAATAAAATATTGATTTTACTTCACGAGTAATCATAGAAATTTATATTTTCACGAGTGGCGAATGAGTGATCACTAGTGAATAAAAAGCCGAAACCAACACATTTTCTTTTTATTTTATGCTTTTTCTGCCGTTTTTTTTTATTTTCATTTTAATTGATATCTATTAAAGTGGGTTTTATTGGAAAATATCGCGGGACTCAATTGACAATTTTGAGTCCGGCATCATTTACTGTTTTAAATCGGGAACCAGTATGAAACAGTGAAAATTATCAGAGTGATAATTTTCACTTTTTTAAACAGTGAATTACCAATCTTATTTCACTGGTATTTCCCTATAAATTACTGGAAAGCCTAAAATAAAAACATTCGTGTAGTATGAAGTCTGCATCTGACAAGTTAATAGATTTGATAAAACACATTTGCCCATTTGCTCATCGGCATACATAATGGATATTAGTACAACCAATTTTATATTTATACCAATAATTGGTTAGTATTCAAGTTTTCATGTAATTATGTCAAATAAATGAGGCATGAACAAGAATATGACTAAGCACCTTTTTATAATAATGTGGCGTCACTCATGAGATTTTGGGAATTGCTGTATTTTTCCTCATACCATTTATTATTTTATAGCATCTTTTTATAATAATGTGCAGTCACTCATGAAATTTCGGGAATTGCTGTATTTTTCCTCATACCATTTATTATTTTATAGCATCTTTTTATAATAATGTGCATTCACCCATGAAATTTTGGGAATTGCTGTATTTTTCCTCATACCATTTATCATTTAAATCATTTTCATTTTCCTTTCAGACACCATTTCCACCGGCACCACTGATATTTTTTTAACATTAACACCTGGGTACTATCTTTTCAGCATTGTTAACTGGTAATTGGAATAGTTGGCTAGGTATGTAAGCTAGCGTAAGACGCTGGTTATCTGTAAGTGGCTACCTAAGTGGCAATTTATAAATCGCGGAAACAGCGCAGTCTTTGTTTACAAACATTAGCAACAGAGGACGCTCATTTTGGGTTATAAACAAAAACATTGATTTTTCCTGAAGGTACTTAAACCAAAAGTAACAGTTTTATCATAGACAATTTTGTTTTTGTTTAGAAAAAAAAAAAGTTTTTTTAACATGGCCTTCAACTCTGAGTATAATCCCGCTTAAGATGAGATTAGTAATCACAAAACTGGTTTGTAATAGTGGCAGAATACAAGGACAATTAGTGTTTAATCTAGAAGGGCAGAAGGGCATGGCGCGTGAATTGGAAAAAGGGCATTTTGTGTGCGGTGAAACTATTAAAAAGGGCATATTAGGTTTTAGTAGTTTTTTTCCTGAAGTAATATTTCGCACTAATTATGGAATTTTTATATTACTGACTGATTCATTTTATTAGTTTGTTATTATTTAAGTGCAATTAATTATCACATTTAATTTTCCAATATTATTGCTTCTTGTTATTATTAAGTTATATTATTGTAAAGATCAGAAAATGTATTATTCATAAGTATTTCCAATGTGCAAATTGGGCAATCATACATGCAACCTTATTGAATTGACAGCTGTCAAACTAAAACTGTTGTTTGTAAACTACTTATAAGTTAAAACCTGGTATTGCTGTGTTTTATAATTAGTGATTAAAGACCACATTCTGCCATTTGTTATCAAATTATAATAAAAATTGACAAAAACAAAAACATTTTAACATGTTAGCAATTGCATATGAAAGCGAGGCTGTTAAAAGCAGCCAATTTACGTTCATTGTTAAAACGACATGTTTTATTGTTCAATGTTTCTGGACATAAACTCTCAGCTGACTGCCTCTACAGCTAATCTTATCAGTTGGTCACAGATTAATATACCATAACATGCCATCACAAAGGGCCCTCGTTAAGGGCAATACAGATAAGAGGGCACGAGGCGCTCATTGCCTTTGAAAAGGGCAGGGTGGCGGATCAATAAAGGGGTAAGGCGCGGCGTCGCGCTGATTAGGTCTGGATAAAACACTAGACAATGATCCAAAGACGAAAAAGCACAGAGGCAGATATTTTATTGGGTGTCCGAGGGCATGTTCCCCCCCTTTTTTTTCGAGAGTGCGATTTGGTGTTTATTTGGGGCGCTTTTTCTTCAAAACGCATCCTTCAAATTTTACGAATTAATTCTAATGAACTGACGAAATCTAGTATGGACGCTGAACAAGATTATTTGGGCCTTGACATATAATTCAACTGAAATCATTTAGTATCACGATGTACTGGACAGTTAATTATAACAGATTAGATATAATTTACTAGACATGCAGATTGATGTCAATACAAGTAGATTATCTACTCAACATTTATTTTGCCTGTAAGGGTCGATTTATCATTTTATTTTCGCAAAGCGCTTAATTTTACTGTGGTCATTTCTCAAATGTTCACCCAGGCAAGTGTCTCATTGTGCCTCAGCGTGGCTACGGGCCTGTAATAACTGTAATTTCATAAACACTCAAACAGAATGATATCAGTCATAACTTACAGAGAAAATAATAGCAAACAAATGAAGATTTTGATGTTGTAAATATGAACATTTTTTGTTTAGTAAAATATCCTTGACAAGAACTAAAATGATAAAGATAATTGTATATACTTTAATACACATTTATTCTATTACCATGTGTTATTTCAAACATATTTCATTGCTAACCAAGTGCACCTTTGCACCTTTCAATATTTCCCCAAGGGGGGGGAGCAGCTGTCCTATACGGGACTTTAGACTGAAATTGATTCCCGAGGGGTGGGAATTTACACGCCAAATGATTCCGAGTCGGCTGCTCCCCCTGCGGAAAAATATTGATAGGTGCATTATGTAGCTTATTTTCTTTATCTGTCAAAAAGTGGGAATTGTCACCTTGATAAAATCTTTGAACAGGTGCATGTGGCTGATAATGATTCAAACTATACCCAAACACTAGGCGTATCTCAATCAAAAGCTAAACTGGTAGTAGGGTTGGTCGACATATAATGCAGCTTCACCATGAATGGTTTCAGCTTCATTAAATATGAAAACCATGCACACCCTTATCTCCAATAGCTACCAATAAAGACATTTCATAGTTACATACATTATTTTATATTTATTTGATGACTATCTGTTAATAGAGTCTAGTCAATCTAAGGGACAATTTCAAGCAGACTGAACAGCTATAAGATACAAAACGAAGTTATTTCGCGCCAAGTGATTTAACTATGGTCACGTTTAATTATTTAAAAGTCAGATCAATTCTTACATGAAATAAAGAGGCAGGGTTCAACAATAATGTTTATTTAGATATCGTATAGCATGTGGCAACATTTAAAAAGCATACGTTATATGATAGCAATGTAATAAGGGTAGGTATATTAAACCACTGAAAATTAAATGATCTTTGCTGGAAATTAAATCTTTGATGAGGGTTTTGATGCCTTATGGTCGTTTAGGAAATTTAAAATTTCAAGGTTGGTTTGGAACATCCATTTGGATGAACCCTTCAGGTGACGGTGATTGTCAATACTTAAACATTCTGATAACAATCTTCTGATAAAATTGTGAAACTAAACAAATAGAGACGCAAATATGCAACATTTTATTGGTTGTATATACATCTCCACTACAAGTATACTCTTTAGACATTTCTTATCTGAACTAATGATGTTTAAATGAATTCCTTTTAAATGTTAAATTGTATATTTTAAAAAGTTAAAGCAGTCCTGTCTGGTGGTTGTTTGTATGATGTAATAGAATGTTGAAACATACGTACTCATAATTTATTCCAACTTTAAGCAAAATATGGTTTGAATTAAGTATTTTTTGCATTCCTACTTTAAGTAAATTATGGTTTGAATAAAGTATTTTTTGCATTCCCACTTTAAGTAAAATATAGTTTGAATAAAGTATTTTTTGCATTCCTACTGTAAGTAAAATAAAGTATTTTTTGCAATCAGACAGCAAAGCAAAGAATGAAAAACAGCCGGACATCTTCAACTGAAAATGATCCAAAATTCAATTATTTATTAGAAATAATACAAAATAAAATAAAATACATCAATAATCTACGTATCATTTATTGCTTATCTTACATTTAAATTTCAATTACATGCACAGCTAGCTTACATAATAATCTTTCACATGGGTCTGTGTAACAGAACTGCCACTGTCACACATGTTGGTATACATGGACCTGAGTATTTGCAAACTGAAAGTGACTCAGTGTGGAAGTATTTGGAGTTCACAAGCTTTAATAAACAACAGAATAATCTCCACACAAAATTAATGATGCTCCACACAAAATTAATGATGAACACAAGCAAGATTTATCAAATAAAGGTTTTCTTTCAAAACATTAGTCAAATACTTAAAAGGACCTGTTCACAGATTGACGAATTGACAATTTTCCAACTTTTTGTCACCGATTCCAAAAATAAAAGAACACTGTATACAAGGGAGCCAAATAACACTACGGACCTAGAAATATACTGTAAAAACTGTTTCGTTTAAGAGTAATCATCAGTTGAAATTGATAAAATTATAAAGTGTTTGTAACGCTAATCGATGGAATAATTTGGAGTGTTTCAGTTGTTTTCATTGATACTGTTGACAACACGTGGAACACTACCATAAAGTAAATAATGCAGAGTAAATACAGAAATCGGAATGGCCTAGTGGTTAAGGTGATAGCCTTTTAATCCGGATGTCCCGCGTTCGAACCCGGTGGGACCTTTTTTTTTCTCTTTTTTTTCTAAATACTTTTCTTGTTATACTTTAATTTGTTTAGTTCCGATGCTTAAATCTGTCAAGTTAAGACACTTAATGGCATAATTCAAAAACAGCGCAAAATCTGTGAACAAGTCCCTTTAAGACAGTCACAGTAGTGTAATGAATGCAGTGTCTGCCTTGCGCCCAGGAGATCATGACTTCGAGCCCTACTCAAGGAGCATTTGCATGATCTTCAGGGTGGCCACTGAAATTTCAAAATAAAATTCCCTGATGTTTACCTGATTTTTCCCTGACCGGAATTCGATTTTCCATGACATTCCTTGTCAAATTACTGCTAAAATTAGTGCACAGTGGTGATAGCGTAAATAAATATATGACCACTATTTTCCAATTTTAGCCACTGTTTACTATTGTTAACTTATTCTTATTCTAAACAAATATGATAGTTTTATTGGTTTATTGTTGAAATATTGATTAAGTTCTAGATTTTACTACTTCATTTTGGATTTGTTATGACACTTTTGGTCAAATTCCCAGATTTTTCCCTGCAGGGATTTTTTTTTCTTCCTTGCTTCCTGTTTTCCCTGATTTCCCGAGTCAGTGGCCACCCTGATCTTTCTAAAAAGACACCAAGTACTGGCTCTACCAAGGAGGAACACTCAAACATTTCTCAAGCCTCAGATTTTCAACACAATCGAACTTAAATAGATACTAGGTTTTAATTCAATACCCAAGATAACAAGGCAGTCCAAAGGACAGCTATATCCCCCGCAGTGATCCTTCATTCGATTTTAAAGGTGACTTCGAAGTATCACACTGACCTTAATCAGTTTCATGAAAATTCCTTAAAGGCCATAGGAGATATGGAGCTGACACAAAAATGGAGGCTGAAACATTTGACCTTTAACTGTGACCTTGACCTTGAGGTGGCAAGACTGCTCCATGCCTTCTGTACATGGCCTCAATGTGATGAACATTTGAGCCAAGTTTCACGAAAATCATTCAAAAGGCATAGGAGATATAGAGCAGACACGAACATGGAGGCTTCAATATTTGACTTTCAAGTGTGACCTTGACCTTGAGCCTCATGCCTTCTGCACATCGTCTCAATGACCTTAACATCTGAGCCAAGTTTCATGAAAATCCTTCAAAGGGTATAGGAGATATGGAGCGGACACAAAAATGTTACGGACAGACAGACGGACGGACGAAGGGCATTCCTATAACACCCCTCCCGCTCACAGCGGGGGATTAATAAGGTTGAAAATTCCAATTAATTACAGATATAACATGAATATCCAAACTTGATGGTAAATGTAGCGAGATGAATAATAAAAAGTACCGGATTACTTCCAAGCCCAGGATACTTCTATAGATTGATTAAATGTAGCGAGATGAATAATAAAAAGTACCGGATTACTTCCAAGCCCAGGATACTTCTATAGATTGATTAAATGTAGCGAGATGAATAATAAAAAGTACCGGATTACTTCCAAGCCCAGGATACTTCTATAGATTGATTAAATGTAGCGAGATGAATAATAAAAAGTACCGGATTACTTCCAAGCCCAGGATACTTCTATAGATTGATTAAATGTAGCGAGATGAATAATAAAAAGTACCGGATTACTTCCAAGCCCAGGATACTTCTATAGATTGATTAAATGTAGCGAGATGAATAATAAAAAGTACCGGATTACTTCCAAGCCCAGGATACTTCTATAGATTGACTATCGATAATAAACGGACGTTGAAGTAGTTGGGGATCCTTTATGCGTACATTTTAACAATAAAAATAAGCTACAATTTCTTAGTAAGTGGTGATAATGTACATGCTTTGAAACAGGACATTGTTAATGATGTAAGAAAGTAAACTGAATGTTATATTTCCTTAAATCAGAATATAATCTTCAAGTGATCATGAGTTTTAAATTGTTGTTTATCTGTCAATTTCCTTGTTTTATAAAATATCATTATGATTCAGAGTCATAATAATCATGCCATAATTTTTTCAGGCCAAAACGGGTCATTGACAAAACATCGGCGGGACATTTGACATTTTAGCGGGACACCTTAATGTTGTTATTTTATCGCAGGCTCCATGGATCGCGATTGCAATATTACTTGTCATATCGTTCATGTACATAATACATGTATACCACTGTTGAACTCGCAGTACTGATTTGATAATTAATGAAGAATAAAAATCTTGATTTAAAATAATGTATGTTATATACCGTAAATGTCCTTTTTGATGCGCAGGGCGCGTGTCATTTTAGGACCCCTGCGCGTTTAAATGGAGCCATTTTTTGTTAGTTCTGCCATTATCCAGAAATCAAGTTTTCATGTAGGTGCACTTTTCAATGACGTAATACACATTGGTACAGTCTAAATATGGCTGATGGGCTTTGTCCGCATGAGAAAATTCACGATGGTACTGTCTAAATTAATATCGTCGATCGACACGACGAGCTCACTCGCATGACGTAATGCACAATGGTACAGTGTAAATTATTAACACCTAGAACGCTAATACATGTACGCTAAGGTACATAATAGCACTGTTCACAACATTCTGGTTGACTGTTTTTGCTTGTTGTTGAAACCTCCACGTGGGAAGCGTGAAACTTGCTTTGCGTGCGCAAACTGTTATTACATGTTCTTATAATAAATATTCATAATGTCGTAATGAATTTTTGTGGTCCCATTCACTTGCGTCATATATGGTTACGTGTAACCCGTATAGTGGGGCATAGGGTTATTTATATACAGGCAATTCCGGATACATAAATATGGCGGTCTATTTAATAGTTTCTATCGAAATTAACTTTAGTTTTTCGTTAATGTTCGAAAAAATAGATCGACCAAAAATATTTCGGGACCAACAAATACCCCATGCGCGTCTATTAGGCATGGGCGTCAATAAGGACATTTACGGTATGCTTTGTTCTTGCAAAAACAGCGGGAAATGTTCCTCGTGCATGTTGTGCCTACGTGCGTCAAATGTTGAAGACCTTCTGCACAGAGCATTATGTTTCTGCGGTACTTGTTTAATGTTGTATAGTTACCAAGGAGTTGTGAATAAAACACACAAAGATGTTAAGTTTACAGTAGAATGAATCGTGACAGGTTAAATATATTTCAAATTGCGTTATAACGACGCATATAATAAAGTCGATTCCAAAACGCCTATCTGAAGTTTACTATTCATGCGACGTAAATACAAATTCTATACGAGTATAGAGTGAAAATGCACATATTCATGTTGTACTGTGTGAAAATCCTTTGTTCTGCAAGAAAAGCGTGCAAAAATTATGCTGACATGTACAACGCCACATCATTCGCAAGGAAAGCGTGGATGTACTGATTGCCATATAATAGCTTTGTAGTGCAGAGAACTGTGAAATCTTTACTTTTGAATAAAATTGGGTATCTGTATGACGAACATATGCCCAATGTAACTTTTACTGCACACTAACATCAATTTTTGTGATTGACCAGGACAAAATGCATCTCAGCGGGGCGCCGGGACAAAACTCGCAAAAGCGGGACAATCCCCGGCGAGACCGGGACGTATGTACGTTCAGAGTAAATGTTCTTTGAGTACATGCAACCTAATAGCTATTTGCAATCACATGAACGATATGAACAACTTTAGTTTTATTTTATCACCATAATACTCAACTTAGTCAACAACAACAGCAGCAGCAGCTGCAGCTATGGGAGTATTATTATAACGAAAAAAATACACCCATCAGCAACAGCAGAAACAACAAAGTCATTTTTGAAAACAAATGGTATGTTAACATAAAATTATTATCGTCATTCTTTAACTCTTTTGCTTTTTTATATCTAAAAATATGTGACATGTGATCTCCCATGTCCCACGTGATACAGCAACTGCAAGTCAGCAAAATGCCTATACCCTAACCCTAACCTAGGGCGACGTTTTTCATATTCCATCAATTATAACGTGTCTAATAAAATGTTCATTAAAAATTTAGAAGTGGGTGGTAATCAAATAAATCTGTGTGATATCACTTTTTATGACCCATCTCAAAATATGGGGTAGGTGTTTCTTAATTTATAATACATCCTTGTGCCATACCTCAACATAGCAAGTAATTTAAACCACCAAAATACCAACATATTTGATAACATTTCAATTTATTAGAAAACTGATACACTGCATTGGAAAGCAAATACTTTCTTTCTAAATGAAAAAATTCAGTAAAA
This sequence comes from Congeria kusceri, assembly GCA_027627225.1. Classification (NCBI taxonomy): domain Eukaryota; kingdom Metazoa; phylum Mollusca; class Bivalvia; order Myida; family Dreissenidae; genus Congeria; species Congeria kusceri. The sequence goes on from JAPFQT010000065.1 coordinate 123,699, forward strand.
AAAACACTACAGGAGCAAAATTCAATTTAAGACAACAGGAAAATTACTGCATCTTTGAACATACCATATTTAATTACCTCCACCGTGGAAGATATGTTTTTGCCTTGGTTTGTCTGTTTGTATGTCTGTATGTTTGTCTGCAGGTCTGTCTACGCAAAATTAAGTTCAGGGATTTTTTTTTGCCAATTTTATAGCGGTTATTGGGTTATATTCCCAGTGGCAAAAAGTATATTAATTTTTCAAATCCAGTCCCAAAATTCCCAATTGATGGTTTGACTTTCAGATGTTTGGAAATAAACTCTTGTTCAGTGTAGATATAGAGACTGTTGAAGTTGTAATAACAGTTTTACTGATTTGTTTTAACATTTTATGTTCAGTATTTTATCGCTATTATTCGAAATTTTATTAATCAAACAATTACAATTTTTCCCAGTTTTAGGTGAATTGACGCTAAAATTCCCAATTTCATGGGTATAAGTCATATTCCCAAAATGGTGAAAAAAGTCCTGAAGTAATGAACAGATTTGCAAGAAATAGTTCTGGAAAGGTTGACAATGGGCCAATTAAAAATGTACAAGTTTTTGGTCGTTATCCGGATCAGCATCTGTATCCAGGAATTTGCTAAAAGATTCTTTATCTTTGGAAGTTAGGCGTAAAAAAAAATATGTTTGTTTCAGGTAACCCAACATACCCTAAAAAAATGATACGACCCTAGAACATTTTATTGGATTTGCCAGATTGATTTTTGGTTTATTTACCTTTTTCAATAATAATGTGTATTTTTGGATAAATAAGTTTTTTGTTTTGATAGTATCCACTTATAAACAATGTTTAAGGATATTACTTATGCGTTTTGAATATTTATTCAGTTTTAGAATCTTCAAGTTGACCATTTACCCCCCCCCAAAAAAAAAAAAAAAAAAAATCCCTACCTACCTACCCTAATTTTTTTGGGCATGTTACCTGAAACAAACATATTTTTTTTATGCCTTAGGGTATTTGAAGTAATTGACCTTACGAAGAGATTTGATTAGCAATATGTTGAAGTTTTCAAAAAGCTAGTACTTTATTGTTTGACTCCCGGGAGACGTCTTGTAAAACATTAGTATTCAACAGTGTTAATCAGAGTTTTACCTATGTAGGCGTGGCTATCAATCCCATAGCGTATCATCATGTTTAAACGGAAAGTATGCTTAATGGATACATCATCGTTTATTTTATGAACTTTTGCATGCTCTTTGATTCATATTGTCTGGTGCCCGGCACATATCTCGATAAGCGACTTAGTTGCAAGTCAGTGACAGCAGGAAACATTGGTCAGTGACAGCAGGAAACATTGGTCAGTAACAACCCCACAGAATTCTGCACAGAATAAAAGGGTAGCCTACACACATCTGATAATATACATAACAAATGTTTGGACCATGTTATCTCTACTTCCTTCCAACTTAATTAGCTTTCATGGCTGACACAGGTATTTAAGCAAGAGAATTTCCCTTAATCTCTTCTTTTTAATGTCATTAACAATTTGTTTACTTAACTTGAAAGCTAACATCCTACAGCAAGAACATCTTTTACCACCTACATTTGAACATGGTTATTTCAAACTTTGTTAATTCGAAGTCAGCGTTATTTTGAAGTGTTTGTCTGATCCCAAATTCATTTCTTGTTTATTGAACTAAAATAAACTCGTTTAACTTGAAATTTTAATTGTGAAGTCTAAAATTTGGTCACAAATGAATATTTCACAATTATTTGCCTATTGTTAATTCGAAGTTGGGACTCGATATTTTCACACCTTCAACGAAAGATGCGCGGACCGAGCGTGTCAAAATATTGGCCAAAATTCACTAATTGACACAATTAACGCTCATTAGGCTAAAAAAAGTAATGATTTGTTTCTCAGGCGAGGTTTTTTGATGGCCTGCCATGACTTTGATTTTATGCCCAAAAATTGTTTATGAACTATATTTTGACGATCCTGGGTCCGGGTTTTAAACGAGCAGTCCAGAAATATAATAATAAAATTAAAACTTTGCAGAAAGTGAGTCTAATGGGCATGTTACCAAACAAAATACAAAAACTACACATTGAAATCTGTGAATTATTAACATTTTGGTAACTTGCTACGGTCTAATTTCTGTATGCGATAACTAGTGATGACTCTGGAGCAAACAGCATGTACATTATAGTATATTCCGTTTGAATCAAGTGCTTTTGAACAATGCCTTTCGTAAATAAGAAACGGCTTTCGGACAAATCAACACCATTAACATTTATAAGAGCTATTACTAAAATTACGATGTACGACAGCGGCTTAAAAATCAACCAATCCGCATTTTAACATAGCTGAAGAAGAGTAACCCGTGGACATTTCGGTATTTCCAGTAAATGTCTTCCTGTCTGATTTAATTATATAATTCGGATATACACAAATTGTATTTTTTTAGAAAATCTGTGTCAATTTATGTCCTATGGAAACGAACGAAAATGCCAGCTGCATTGATAAGTGTTGATTTTCCTTTCCAAAAATTATTGGTGATTTATTACAAAAGTGTTGATTTTCCTTTCCAAAAATTATTGGTGATTTATTACAAAAGTGTTGATTTTCCTTTCCAAAAATTATTGGTGATTTATTGCAAAACTAATTCCTATTTTTAATAGTTATAAATATATGAATTACGAGAAGTTAAATTCTATAAATTGAAGTATGGTATATCAATTTGAAGGCAATTACGTTAATTATGAACATTCAACTTGAGTGTCTTTTTACGTCAGCTTGAATTAATGACCGTTTGTGATTAATTAATTTATATTTAGAAGTTTATAAAAATGGATGCTTATGTTGTTATTAAAACTTAAAATTATCTTTAATCTGCACTTATTTACTTGTTTTAATAAGCTTCCTGATTTTTTGAAAAAAGTGCCTGAGAAAAAAATCATTATTTTGTTTAGCCTTAAGGTAAGTGAAGTGTGACCTGTGTGTTCGTGCAATGTATTCTGGTTCTCACTGCAACATTGGGATTTTTTTGTCATTCAGTGTTTTTTTTAGGGCCAATTTGGGGGCAAAATTCTGCCCCATTCCCCTGCTTAAAAGGTATATATTTTTCCCCTAGATTTACCTTAAAATTCCCCTTAGACTGTAAGCTTTATTAATTTTTAAAAAGATAGATGATTTTTCGTCAACAATCCCAGTAATTGTTCATCAAACCAATTTAGTGCATTATCTAAGTTATCATTAGTAGCAACATAATTTATTAATGTTTTATAACAAAGTAGAATATAAACATGTAATAATTCTTTTCTTAAAAATCCCCTTTTGCCGTAAAATTCCCCCATCTGAACTGGGATAGGAAATGGGTCTTTTTGACAAAACTGCTTTCAGAATACCATGCAATTCTAGTACATTATATCAATTAATATAATCAATTTATATACTCAGGCGCTGATGTTTTGTCAATAATTTCTGCAGACATATTCACCAGCAAGGCAATTAATATATCAAATACAATAAAAGCGACACTACTATCATTGTCAATTTGTCATGGCAACCAAGCAAAAGTTATCAATAACTGGAAGTATGTGGTTTAAACAAAATAGTTTCCTTGGAAACTAACATATTACAACCATACATGCCATATGTCCCGGTCTTGCTTGTCAAAGAAGAGCAGTAATGATAACGAAAACAGCGGTGTATTGTCATGCTTTCGCAGGATGGTGGTCAAATAATCCGCAGTGGCTAATGGCTGTTCGTGCAGGGTGTATACAGTAACTGTATGTCATAGATCAATACTGACCTATCTGAACCACAATTACGTTATCGATTTGGTTGTTTTGTTTTTTATTGATTAAGAGGAAATGTTAACTGCATATGTTCACCATACAGATACCTAATTTTATGCGCTACAAAACTTTTATTCATAAGTAAAATCTCACAGTTTTCTGCACTACAAAGTTTTTAAATGGCAATCAATACACCCCTGCTTTCCATGCAGATGACGTGACGTTGTACATGCCAGCATTATTCTCGCATGCCTTTCTTGCAGAACAAAGGATTTTCATGGATTTTCATGGAAGTACAAAATGTACATGTGCATTTTAACTCTATATAGAATTTGTATTTACGTCACATGAACATTTAAATTTGGATAAGCGTTTTGGATTCGACTTTATTATATGCGTCGTTATAACGCAATCTGAAATTTATTTAACCTGTCATGTTTCATTCTACTGTACACTTAACACCTTTGTGTGTATTATTCACACCTCGTTGGTAACTATACAACATTAAACAAGGTCTTTAACATTTGACGCACGTAGGCACGACGTGCATGAGGACAATTTCCCCCCGTTTTTTGCTAGAACGAAGTATGTATAATGTACATGTTTTAAATACAACATTAAACAAGGTCTTTAACATTTGACGCACGAAGGCACGACGTGCATGAGGACAATTTCCCCCCGTTTTTTTGCTAGAACGAAGTATGTATAATGTACATGTTTTAAATACAACATTAAACAAGGTCTTTAACATTTGACGCACGAAGGCACGACGTGCATGAGGACAATTTCCCCCCGTTTTTTGCTAGAACAAAGTATGTATAATGTACATGTTTTAAATCAAGATTTTTATACTTCATTAATTATCCAATCAGTACTACGAGTTCAACAGTGGTATACATGTATTATGTACATGAATGATAATACAAGTAATATTGCGATCGCAATCCATGGACCCTGCGACAAAATAACAGTATTAAGGTGTCCCGCAAAAATGTCAATGTCCTGCTGATTTTTTGTCAATGCCCCATTTTGGCTTGAAAAAATTATGGCATGTATGTTACAACAGTATTACAATTTATCAGACAGTACAGCACAAAAAGTGTATAAGAAGATGACAGAGTGTCTGGCATTTTTGCAAATAAATGATGACAAAGAACGACAACTGACATCTATAGAGCTGGATTTGACAGAACAATTCAACAGCGAATAACTATAATTCAACAGCAAATAATTATATTTATAGTTTCATTACTTGTATTTAAGAATTATATCTGAAAATTACATAATTTAGAATTCTAAGTACACAAATTACGGCTAAGGCAAAACTAATATTTCACTCAGTCAGAAATTTTTATTTGTGCAATTTAATACTTAGCATAGCTACTCAAAATTACACATACCGGGTAAAAGTGCCTGATACCTGCCACAAAATCTAGATGTGTAAGTCTGATCATGTAACCTTAGATGAATGATCCCAAGCAACATTGTTACAGTATTTGTGCGAAGTACATCAGATCTACTTTGTCGACAAGTGTCTGATATGATCAAGTTATTGTCTCCACAAGCCTTATTTGAACTTTTGTTTTATAAAAAGGGGCATAACTAAAGTATGATAAGAGAAATTATGCCGAACACCAAACTTAACCTTCCTTTTATGCCTACTAACGTTTCCCTAAAGTTCCACAATGATTGCACAAAACTTCGCAAGTTATTGTCTGCACAAGCCTTGTTTGAAGTATTTTTTTTTAAAGGTGCATAACTCAAGTACGATAAAAGCAAATATGCTGAAAATCGAACTTAACCTTCTTCTATGCCTACTAACAATTCCCTAAAGTTTCATATGATTGCACAAAAACTTCATAATTTATTGTCTGCACAAACTGAACGGGCCGCCGCCATCACTGACGCCGCCAACAATGCCGCCACCACCCCTGCCGACTTAAGTAACCGCTACAAAAAAATTGTTTGCTTAGCTTGTGGCTTACTGATATTTTGATGTGTGTGCTTTTAACATTCTGATTGGTGAATCAAGAATTTTAAAATATTGCTGACCTTTCGACTTCTTGTCTCCCGCCAATGTTGGTAACCGCGGTGATGTACCGCATGATTATTTTCGAGGCCTCTGTTTTCCCTGAACCACTCTCACCTTCAACAGAATCAATCACCAACAGTTACCAGTATTTTACAATTTATTGATCAAATTTTATTTTTTATTTTTAATTAAATTAATATTAATTAAGTAATATTAATTAATTAATTAATACATAATATTTAAATATTATGGTAACTATAGATTTTGTTCTAAAACATTATAATATTCTCATTCTTTTTTAATAACGAACAAAAATACAAAGCTTTGTGAGTATTTTTATACATATAAATGCAGCTGTTCTAAACTCACACAAAAAAGAACAACAAATTAGTCAAAATCAGCATGTTCTAATACATTTTTAAGCTAACACTGGCTATGACTATTTTTAGTCAGGTGTGGACATGTGTACATGTTCTAAACCTTTTCAAACAGCATATGATTTACTGGACGGATTGGTGTATGCAACAATACGACCTTAAGTCAGTACAGAGGAGGCATTGAGTTGCAATTTGGTTAGCTCATTTGAAGAGCAATCAACACACAAGTGGGAGGTCATAAGTTTGAGTCCCCCATTGGCTGCACAATTTACTCGCCATGTGACATACTTGGATGCCGATGATACCAGCAGCCATCGAAATAATCAGTCTGGCCAAGCAAGTCTTAATTCTTATATTATTACTTGAGAACAAGAAAACGTTACAAGCTCGTCCAGTGTTTTTTAGGGCCAATTTGGAGTCGAAATTCGGCCCCATTCCCCTGGTTACGTAGTATGTATCTTTCCCCTTTAGTTACCTTAAAATTCCTCTCAGAATGAAAGCTTTATTTTGAAAAAAAAAATTGCCCAAAACAGGACAAAAATTGACTAAGATAGGGAACTTTTTTTGTAAATAATCCCAGCAATTTTTCATCAAACCAAGATAATGCGCAATATAAGTTATCATTTGTAGCAAAGCAATTGATTAATGGTTCATAACAAAGTAAAATATAAACATGTAATAGTGCTTTTCTAAAAAAAAATCCCCTTTTTTCCGTAAAATTCCCCATCTAATTCGCCACCTTTCCCCCAAAGGTAAAAAAAACACTGCTGTCTATATATGAGGCGCGTCGTGGGAAAATCGGATTTAATGCAAATGCATAAAGTGTCGTGCAGACTGCACAGGCTGATCCGGGACAGCACTTTCCGCCTACATTGGATTTATGTTTAGAAGAAACTTCCTTGAAACAGAAAATACCATAAAAGCAGAAAGTGCCATCCCGGATTAGCCTGTGCAGACTGCACAGGCTAATCCGGGATGACACTTTACGCACATGCATTAACTCCGGTTTTCCCACGACGCGCCTCAATTATTTTTTCTTGAGTCTAAGTGTGTTCTTCATTCTAATCATATGTCTAGGAATGTATTGCTGAACTTAGGCCCAGGTTTTCTATATAAACAACAGTCATACCTGAGATCACTATACACGTATCTCTTGCCTTTCGCTTCATGGTTTTGTACGCACTATCGGCCAGCGCGAATATATGCGGCGGGCGCTCGTAGATTTCTCTCCCCTTGTACTGGTCCACATAGCTCTGGTTGTAGATGTCCATCGTTTTGTACGGATTGACGGAGACCACCACCTCTCCGATATATGTGTAGATTTTGTTCTTTTCATATCTGCAAGAATGGACGACACATCATGGGAGTCTCTAGCTTAACTTTAATTTTATGAAATTTTAAAATCAAATCCTCGATCTCTCTACTAGTTGTTGCTGTCGATGCATAGTAAGAGTTGAAGAAAGAGTTGTAGCCAAAACGGAATGTTCATTGGCCAAAAGTTCGAAAACAGAAAAACATTGAGATATTTCTGAGAGACCAAAGACGCACTGAAACGGACAATAAATGAAACTTTAAATGATAAATAGCAAAATGTATAGGTAAGTGTAGAAACATGGCTCCTATTGAATGAAGATACTGTTTTGAAAGAAGAGTAAACTGTATTTGAATTGTTATTTATTAGGAAAAAACATCTGAAGGCAAAATCAATATGAGGCGCGTCGTGGGAAAACCGGTCTTAATGCATGTGTGTAAAGTGTCATCCCAGATTAGCCTGTGCAGTAAGCTTATTTTTACTACTGATAGGGAGCATAAATCAACAATTTTAAACAAACATGTTAAGTTTTATATACCAAATGAGGCACACAAGAGATTTGAATCAAACAGTACAGTAAGATTTATACATGTATATACTCAATACATATATGGCAGCGTTTTTCCTCTATATAAAGTTGGTACCGGAAAACAGTTCATTCCCAATCCAATTTTCTGACCATTTTTCCCAATTTGAAGTAAAAAAAGTAAAAAAAATGCCCAAATCTAAGGAAAAAATGACCCTGAAAAGATCGACGATGTTCCTGTATTTCACTTTCATTTTACCCAAGCGTATACCTCAGCGCACAGCTTAAATCAGATACTGTTGACTGCTGGGGAAAGTAACCGCTGCAAGGTTTGGTGACGCTGTATCGATTGGTTACTGTTGTCGGTTATATAAATTGCGTGCCAGAATGAGAACCAGCTGAACGTTTTTGCGAGTGTCATTTACAAGACATGGCAAGTCATAACACTTAATACTATAAAAAAAAAACCTTTATCTAGCAATGGCTTTTATGGCAAAGCAGAAAGTATAGATCCACAACCGTCATTAACGGCAGAAGATACTAGTAATTTTGTTTATGTTCAGACAACCATTGACACAGACATTGACAATGTCGAGTCCGGGTCCAAGATAATTACTTGTGAGTCTGGGGCAAGTTGTGCCCACCAGTACTGCAGTAATGCAAGTAAAAGAATAAATAAAACAAGTTGTTTTAGGGTTTATTTATTGTAACTTTCTGTTTTTACATTCTTTTTGACAGTTTGTAATGAAAGTGATAAAATTCCCAATTTGGCTGAAAACGACTCTAATTTCCCAATTTGACCGGTACCGGTACCATTCCCAAAGTGGTGAGGAAAAATGCTGTATGGTAAACTACCAGCATATTCACGTATAATTTTGATGTTTTTGAACTGATCCTGGTGCACCGGAGCAGCGTTATATGTGGACCTGAGGTATGTGCCATCGCTGCTTAGTCGTACCTACAGTAATTTACTTTAAGAGACAACAAAAGTTGGGGCAAATTTTTCACATTATAAGCTGCCATTTCCAGCTATAGAATTATAAATGAAATATCTTTGAATTTCTAACTTTGTTCCCCAAGGCCACATTTGTTGCGATTGTTTTCTCCATAATCTTAAGGTCCTAGCCTCCATCCACAGCCTCTTTATTTCTGATTTCTGTTCTTATCTCAGGCCAACATTCAAATTTACTTCGTTTGATATTGCCTACCTACCCCACGAAAAACTCCTGACTCAAAAGTTTTTTCAGCGTAGCTGTCTATGATCACTTTTGACCTAGACTTCTTGCGATAATTATGCAGCGGGAAAATTGAATGCCAATAGAATTGGGCAAATTTTCTAAGTTTAGGGAATGCAAACGTCAAACAATGGTTTAACGTAAACCAATAACTGTTGCATACTTTTGTGGATTAAAAATTTACATAATTGGTTACATAAGCGGTTAAATTAAAGTTATAAACATATCTTCGACATACACTCGAGAAATGAACATAATTATGAAAAATTTTACTCACTGTATGGCACGATCAGAATGTTATATTCATTCACATAATGAAATAACTATATTGTTTAGCCTACATAATCGGCGCGCTTTATAAATAGCAATTACAATGCTACAATTCATGGGGACGACAGTTGGTAACAACGTACAATGTTGCCTGTTGAGCTCGCAAGCACAAAATATGAAGAGGTAAATTTCTGGAATTTTTCTGATAAAAAAGCAAAACAACTATTAGCAAATATTATTGAGCTTATATTTCCTAATATTTTATCATTGTGTAAAATATTAGTGTACTCTGTAACCGACTGTTGTCCCCGTGAATTAATTCTAGCGAGTACAACTCCTAAACCCGATAATTGCAATAAATGGGAAATTCATAAAATAACTGCTTATTCATTCCCGCTATTATTTTCTGACAATGTTAATTTGTTAAATTTGCCTGATAAATTCATGTATCAATAATGTTTACGTAAATTACTGGTATTTAGCTTATTCATGTATCACTGGTGAAAACATGGGGCGGTATATGATTGGTTTATTCACCGTACAGATATTAATAATTATTGAGTTTATCTCAAATTAATTTTGGGGGCCGATACGTTTTTTTATAGTGTCCGAAAAACATAGTGTCCGAGAAGTCTCCTTTGTAGGGACAGAAAAATCTGGGGTCCGAGAAGTCTCCTTAGTAGGGAACAAAAAATATGGGGTCCGTGAAGTCTCCTTAGTAGGGACCAAAAAATCTGGGGTCTGAGAAGTCTCCTTAGTAGGGAACGAAAAATATGGGGTCCGTGAAGTCACAGCTTGGTCCTCTTGTATTAGATTAAGGGCAAAAAAATGACATCTCAATATTAATTTCTACGCCAATTGTATTTTGTTTAAAGACAATTCTTGTTTAAGAGTTTCTTTTTTTTAGTTCCGAATATTGTATGTTTCTTTGGTTAAATAAAAGCTCCCTCTTCCTTCATTTCGGACGTTTTCCATTGGGTTAATAAATTAACTGTATCAGCGTAAGACCCTTGCTTATAATAGGCCATATCAAAATGCAATTCTTATCATGTTTTTATCAAACTTGTGAAAATAACAGGCTGTTTGTCAGCATTCATTGTCTAATTTAAGATGATTGCTAGCAAGCTCCCATTGTATTAATAATTAACAAACACTTGATTATGTATTATCAAAAGCAATGTCTGTGTTGTACGCTACATTTTTATGCTAACTGGATCAATTATAAATTTGCATTTTTTTTCCAAAACAAAACAAAATTGCCTACCTACCTACCTACCCATAACCAGCAACCTTGGGTAGGCAATGGCAAACAAACAATTGTTTAAGGTTGGCCTCATCAAAATTCATTACCTACTATTATGTGCCATATTGTGAAGACATGCAGACATCTTATTGAAAATACTGACCAAAAATGCTATAATTTTTTATCATGGGCACAAATAAATAGCCAAAGTGTAATACATGACATGAATAGTCCATCACCCAGCTCATAACCGTCAGATTCATCAATAGCCAATCTATCATTATACACAGCATATATTAACTGTGCACTGACAGATTTATTTCAATATGCAGTAAGCAATATGTTATATCGTATTGTTCACATTATTAGTGAATGTTTTGTGATATTTTTGCTCATCCCTGAAGGTACAGAGGGTGGGGCAAACGTGCATGAACATTTATAAGCAACTAATAATGCTGGGCCGTTTTTCTGTCTATGGGGAAGTCGCCCACAGCCCCGAGATTGGGGAATTATCACACTGAAAGTGAAAGATCTAGGATCAAGAAAGGTACAGAGTGCTCCTAAATAGGCACTGGGTGGAAAGCCGGTCTAGTTAATTGACATTTTCTAATAATTTGATAAAAGCAGGTTTTTAATGAGTTTAATGCTTCTAATTAAGGTTTTATGCTCCACCATCAATGATGGGGGGCATAATATTATAGAGTTTACCCTGTGGGTGGGCACGTACGTATGTAAATATGTACGTGTGTACGTATATACGAATGTACGTGTGTACACAATACTGTAACTATGTACTTATGTTCGGTTTCTTTTTCAGACAATAACTTTGTCCAGCATAGGAGGATTTTCAAATAACTTGGCAGATATGTTAATCATAATGAGACAGTGTGTCGCACGCAGGAACCAGGTCCATAGGTCCAAGGTCAAGGTCACACTTAAAGGTGAAAGGTCAAATATAAGAAATTAACCCTTCTAACCCTGTCCAGAGAATAATTTTGTCCAGCATGAAAGGAATTTAAAATAACTTGGCACAAGTGTTGAGCATGGTTAGACGGTTTGTTGCGTGCAAGAACCAGGTCTCTAGGTCCAAGGTCAAGGTCACACTTAAAGGTCAAAGGTAAAATATAAGAATTTCAGTCATAGACCTTGTCTAGCATTGAAGAAATTAAAAAAAAACTTGGTACAAGTGTTGAGCATGGTGAGACGGTGTGTCCCACCCAAGAACCAGGTCCCTAGGTCCTAGGTCAAGGTCACACTTAAAGGTCAAAGGTCAAATATAAGAATGTAAGCCATAAATACTGTCTGAAGCTTAATTTTGTCCAGCAGGGAAGGATTTTAAACTCACTTGGTCGAAGTGCTAAGCATGGTTTGTCGGTGTGCTGCGCGCAAGAACCAGGTCCATTTGTATAATGTCAAGGTCACACTAAAAGGTCAAAGGTCAAATATAAGAATTTAAGCCATAGACAATGTCAGGAGCATAATGTTGTCCAGCAGGGAAGGATTTTCACACAACTTGGCATAAGTGATAAGCATTATGCTGTGGTGTCGCATGCACAAACCAGGTGCCTTGGTCCAAGGTGAAGGTCACACTTCAAGGTCAAGTATATGTATATATGTTAAGATTCTTGTCCAGGCAATAACTCTGTACTGCATTGCAGGATTTTCAAAGGATTTTGAACTTGGCAAAAGTGATAGCCATTATAAGAAGATGTGTCGCCAGCAAAAACTAGGTCCAAGGTCAAGGTCACACTTAAGGTCTAAGGTCAAGTATAAGAATTAAGTCAATGGATTCTGTCTGGAGCATAATTTTGTCCTGCATGAAAATTTTTCAAATAAAGTGGTAAGCATTATGAGACTGCATGTGGCATTCAAGAACCAGGTCTGTAACTGAAAGGTCAAGGTCATTAATCAAGGTCAAAGGTCAAATAACTTTCCAGAGCATAATATTGTCATGCATGCAGGGATTTTCAAATAAATTGGCAGAAATTATCACCAGATGATGTGTTGAATGCACAAACCTGACATCTGAAGTTAGTGAATTACTTCCCTTTATTCGTGAGTGTGCAAAGAATAATTCAAAAATGATGCAAGGCGTGTTGTTGATATTGCACAGAATGATTTAAGATAGCAAGAGTAAGTGAAGCACACAAGAACCATAACTCATAATTGTCTAACAGTTTTAATTACTACCCTTTAATTTTTTCTTAGGACTAAAAATATTTTGTGATATCTAAATTACTTCACAGAATAAGAGAATCCATTAGCAGAAAGTACAATATAAAAGGACAATTCTCCTTTTGCAAAATAATTTGTATGCATACAGACAAAGCGGCGCCATGTGGAAATAGCTGCATAGGTGGGGGCATCCGTGTCTGTGGACACATTTCTAGTTAACCATAGTTTATTAATTGGTCATTAAACAAAAATGTATAAAATTTCAAAAGATATTTCAGCAGTTTCTTTTGCCTCATTTTTGTGCTGATAATCGGCACCATTCACAAAGCCGCACATGCTTTTGCAGTATGCTTTTTTCACAATTTTCTGGTCTAAATTCACAAATGGAAAAGTGGATCAAAAATTATAAAATCTTCGAAATGCTTAATGTCTGCATGAGTATTTAAATCACATTTATCATGTGTTTGTATTTGAAGTATGATTAAATAAATGAAAATCACTAGTTATTATTTGATACTAGTTTATATTTCTCTTTTTTAAGGATAACAAAGATTTTTACAATTTTGGGGTCCTACGATGTTTTTTTCACAATTTCACTGAAAAGGGCATATTCACAAATCACTGTAAAAAAACACACTGTATTTAACATTTCCGTCTTGACCAGCCCAGAGGGGCAGCAGTGGGAGCCAAAAAGGAGCAGGGTGCAGCACCCTACTATTTCGCTCTGGATATTTCCCTGTGTGACGGTGACCCTTTTATCTTCTGGGGAGAATTTTTAATTTATGCAATATCATAATTCAAAGTCAACAAAGATTCTTTGGTATCTGGACAAAAGCCCTCCCAGACAAAAGCCCACTCAATGTTTTTGACACCCCATACTAAAGCCCGCTCAATGTTTTTGACACCCCGGACAAATGCCCGCTCGTTAATAATAGGTCAATTCTTTAATTAATTATCGCCTTAACTAGCGCGCCTTTACAAGACTGTGCGCGTCTGTTCGAGCATTCCCAGCGTATTGTTGACTTTGTACTTCAGCAAATTTGTTGCAACATATATACACAGAAAAGTAAGTTTGTTTTTTTAGCAGCAAATTAAAAAAATGTTAAAAATAATAACCTGTTTGAATCACAGCATGCGCTGTAATTAGGCGTTAATTAAAATTAATTACTAACTGGCGATAATTATAATTAAAGATTTACATGTTTTTAACGAGCAGACTTTTGTACGGGTCATTAAAATAACAAACCACTTATGTCCGGGGTGTCACATTGAGCGGGCTTTTGTCCGGGTGGGGGGGGGGCTTTTGTCTGTATTTCAGATTCTTTACACCAAACATGAATGATCATGTTGCTGTTTTTAAATCAATAAGATGTTTTGTCTCCTTAATCAAGATAAAATACATGTTGAGGGCTTTTGTGCACCATTTTGGGAACATGACCTATACCCATTAAATTGGGAATTTTAGCATCAATTCACCTGAAACTGGGAAAAATTATAATTGTTTGATTAATACAATTTGAAAAATGATAGATAAACTACATAAAATAGAATGTTCTAAACAAAAACAAATCAGTAAAACAGTTATTACATATTCAACAGTCTTTATTTCTACACTGAACACCTCTTATAAATTTCCAAACATCTGAAAGTCAAACCATCAATTGGGTATTTTGGGACTGGATTATGGAAAATAAGATACTTTTTGCCATTGGGAATATAACCCAACAACAGCTATAAAATTGACCAAAAAAGCCCTGCTTGTTTGTAGACTATTCAGGTAACATAACAAAACTAGTTTTGCTTCCAGAGTTATTCAAGAGTTAGTGACTGTGTGACATTTTCGTTCTTGATGGACAAAATGACACCATTTTTGCTTGGGTAAGGAGGCTATTTTGACCAGAAAATAGGCAGCTAAGTGACCGTGTGAAGTGTATAGACAAATATAAGTCCCAAGTCTTGTGATCTTATAGCACAATAAGAAGGATTAACAATAATTATTCATGTATTGTTTGTAAATGGATATTAGAGTAGGCTCAGCACGTGACATGTTGCTTTCATAGAAGTATTACTAACACCAGGAAATGTCTACAATAATGGTGCATATTTAAGAAAAAATGAACACCACACATAATTGCCAGCCATTGAAAGGTTAATAACTATTTCTGTCTTGTGCCTTATATATATGATCACTTTTAACAGCATACGAGTATGACAGATGTTTATCTGAATCATCAATACGGCCAAGCACTTGACACTTTCGAAATGTTATTGTACCATATACATTACAGTGTATGAGTATTTCCTATACTTGAAAATGACTAAACAGAAGCATTCTATTGTAAGTTCAGAATCGGGAAATTAAACAAAAATTACGAATGTATTATAAAGTGTCCGTGAAAAAACGAACTAAATTTCTCTTATGACTAGCAATTTTTTATGAATTAATTTGATTACATAGGCCATTTATTATTCTGTTGTTTTTTTCCAAGTTCCAAGTCAAATTATAATCATTGGGCTGTTATTAAAACACTTATTAAAATGATGCTGATTATAATGTTTTTGTAATAAGGCGTAAAAAAAAAATTGTTTTTTTCAGTTTACCCGACCTACCCTAAAAAAATGCCCCGACCCTAGAACATTTTATTGGGTTTGTCATATAGATTTTTGTTTTATTTACCTTTTTCAATGATTAAATGTGTTTATGGATAAATAAGTGTTTTGTTTTGATAGTATCCACTTATAAACAATGTTTAAGAATATTACTGATATGTTTTGAATATTTATTCAGTTTTAGAATCTTCAAGTTGACCATCTACCAAATTTAAAAAAAAAAAAAATAAATAAAAAATCCCGACCTACCTTCCCTAATTTTTTGGGGCATGTAACCTGAAACAAACATTTTTTTTTACGCCTAAACAGAATATATAATAATCTTTTGTCACGAGTTAAGTGTTACGTTGGAAATGGTTACACATAATCATACTTGAACCTATTTTGTTGCTATTAAATTTACCATTAAAATCAATAGTTTCTACAATATAGGTCCCATATCTATTCATTTTCATGATGAAATGGAAGAAAATCTGAAAATTTTGCAATAAAAATAATAAAATTAATAAACTATAATTACTAAAATTAATATTTAAATTAAATTAATATTTATTAAATGAGAATTATATATTAACAAACAACAATATAATGTATATTGATTAAAAAACAAAAATGTAATTACACACAATTTTATTTATTACAAATCATTGTTAAACAGATATGCAACAAATTCACTTTAAGTCTTTTTTCTTTGTTCAATAAACAAGAAATATCTTTTATTTTTCAAGGTGTGACCACCGATAATCTGTCTGAAGGAATGCAGGTCACAAAAGAAAAAAAAATTATTCCAGCTCATACATGACATTTGCAATATTATATATTTTTATTTTTATTATTGTTGTTATTATTATTATTATTATTGTTATTTAGTAAAACTTAATTTGATACTTCAATGTGTATTTATGCTGAAACTTTATTAAATATGTCCCTATCTTTGAAAGTATCATCTTATTTTGGTTGATAGACATGTTAACTACTTTTGATAAGCACACCTAAAAATCGACTACACCTTGACAAATGTAAACATACTTGAGACGACCCCCCGTACTATGGGTGTGTACGTAACGAGAACTCAAAATAAAAACAAACGTAACGCGCGCAAAATCAAGCATATTTAACAAACCTTAATTGAAGATTGTCCATAAAAGCATTCATAGAGATGTCATGGAGGAGAACAAAGTCTCCGACCCCGAATTCGGGACCTTCGTGTGCACTCCCCGCCATGTTGCAGTGAATCACATAACTTTTCTAATCAATCCGGAAGATGGCGCACTTGTTTACCTGAGTTAGTATGGTTCCCGGTCCGAAGACAACTCTGCAATGAAAATTAAACTCCACACAGTAATCTCCCCAGCTACAAAGTGTCGTCCAAATATACCTAAATACTTTGACCGATGCGCGTGCGTTCGGGCATTAATTATTTTTTTTATTAAATGTTTTTAAGCCTCTTGACACTGATGTTTGAAATAAAATAAAGTGTCACATTTTTGTTGCATATTTACATTATGAAGTACATCGCATCCTAAACGTTATGCACCTATCAATATTTTGGGGGTCTGACTTAGGGGACTTCGACTAATTTTATATTTTGGGGTCTTATTGTAGTAGGGTGATGTATAAGGGACACTTATACTGCCTTGCTATATGAGCTAGCTTTTATAGCGACGCGGTAGAGCGTTTGCCTAGGAACCGAGAGGTCCCTGGTTCGATTCCCATTGTGGCTTGGGATTTGTTCAGCTGGGTTACATTGGCGCCCAACGTAAATAACCCATTGTGGTCTGTACGACATCCCACAGATGTCAAGGCAGAAGGAAATTCGTGGAAGAATTTCATACATGGAGGGAGAGTATGTAGTAGGGTGATGTATAAGGGACACTTATACTGCCTTTCTATATGAGCTAGCTTTTATAGCGACGCGGTAGAGCGTTTGCCTAAGAACCGGGAGGTCCCTGGTTCGATTCCCATTGTGGCTTGGGATTTTTTCAGCTGGGTTACATTATTCCCCACCCTAGAGCCAAGCATATTTGTCTAAATCCCCTCAGTGGGAGATGCTATAGATCTATGTCTATAAAATGGCCCGGGATAACCGGGATGAAAAATCCAACCAACGTCTATTACCCCGGGACCCGGAATCATTCGGAATGTCAAATTCCCGCCTGTCAGGATTCGCTTTCAGTCTAAAGTCCCCGTATATGCCCGCCCCCCCCCCCCCCCCCAATTGATAGGTGCATTAACAGGCAATTAAATACTATTACTAACTCCTTACAAGTATCTATAAATAAACATTATGGGTAAATACATCCCTGCTTCTTACAACATTGAAAAAAAATATATATTTTAACAAAAAGAAACAAAATATTCGGCCTCTGCGGTAATTTTGCAAAATAATAAATGTTAATTGAACTTGAACATAAATAATATTATTTAAAACCGTGTAGATCTACATATAACTTGGTCTGTTTGTGTGAGCGTGTACGTGTGCGTGTGTGTTTTGCTGTTGTTGTTTGTTTTGATTGCATGTGGGTTTTTTTCGAATATAATTTACTTATTCTATCGCATGCACGACTAGATCCGAGTGGCACACAATACTCAAATCCTAAATCGGTCTTAACCGTTCTATATTTTAGCTTTCTTAGTTATTATTTTTGAAATGTTTCACAACATACACATGCTTTTCACTGAATAAATGTTTATCTATATCTGTATAGAGTTAATTCATCATTAATTGTAGAAAAACAAAACTGAATTGGGAAGTGTAATGATTAATTTATAATCAACTGGCCTTATTTCGCGAACAGAACATCAGAAATGTTCTCGGACCATAATAACATCGACGATTTATGAATATTTTTCATCATACCGATACAAAAATCCATATATCTTTATCAAAAATGGTGATGGCTTACCAAAAAAAAAACAACGGAAAAACGAGGTCACTGGTTCTCGCCATAAAACTGGTTCAAAGTTTGGTATCTTTCGGCATTTTATATATGTTTAAATCTCTAATATAATACCTTGGTGTCTTTTCTTCCCATAATCTGTGCACCGCTGTGGACCTTATCAAACCGCTGTAGCTTTACTCGAGTACAGGGGGTGTTGCTGATACTTGAAAGCTGTCAGTTTGTGTGAGCTGCGAGCTGTGTTGTTCCATTATTTAATATTTTTCATCAGTATTTAAAACCATGTTACGAATCTGTCCGCCATGATTTTGGAATGTTGCACCCACTCTTTTATGACAAGTGTATGGGGAATTCAAATGAGCCTATATACAGTATATGCATTTTAGGGATTTGTTCATTCGGGAATACTCACAGGAAATTTACACATTTTATTGGATGTTGAGAAAGGTCGAAAGCTGGGTTAGACAGCTACGTCGACCAAGTACTTCCCGTTTTCTTAATTAATAAAATTCCTTAAAACTATCTGTTTCGTGTAGACTAAAAGGTACTGAATAGGTCTTTTACACTATTTAAACTCGTTAATATTGCTTAAATGTTTCATATTTTAGTTTTTACCCTGTTGTAAACAGAAATAGTTGGATTTCACATAGAAAATTTAATCTGAAATGTTTACTTTAGTATAAATTAAGTTGGAATTTCGCTTAGGAGCTTTGAGAATACGGGCCTATTCTGGTACCCGATCTTTACATACTTCGTGGCCAAATACGGGCCAAGCACTGGAGTCGAAATGTATTGGAGCATACATATTTGGATCCCGATTTTGATTGAGTTTGGTTTTTAGAGAAAGTCGGAAACCAGACTATTATTTTAGCGCTCTGGGTACACAGGCGATTCTAAAAATAAATCGCCTCTGGTACATCATGCGACATGTTGGACTACTTTCAATCACATGATCATCAAAAATGGCTGCGCTCGTAAGGTACAGTATTGAATATTCGGTCAACACAATGCACACGAAAATGTTGAAAATTATTGGGAATTATTATAAATAAAGTGGTCGGAGTTAATAATTACTCAAATAACAGTACGGTAAATAATATGAGATGCCATTCAGCTGTGGAATAATGATATATTCAGCTCAGTTTGAAGCCAACTGGAGTTTGGAAATATGCTGAGTTATCTTCAGCATCATTTCTGTGGAAGACTGAAACATACGTACTAGTGTTTCATAGTTATGGTGCTTTTGACATAATTCACTCAACACCTTGATCGTAATGTTACTTGTCCAGAGGTAAAGATGTTTTAAGTTTATGCAGAATGTGTAACTGTTATTTTGCTTTCTTTTTCTTAATAAATGTAGTATACACTACCAAATTTTGCTTTTGTCAAATATACTGATTGATGAATCTGTAATATTAAAGTTGTATCAATACTTATTTATCAACTGTCCTGCACATTTGAAATGCAAAATAAACCTGCCATTTCGGCACGAAATTGTGTGTTGAAAATTAGCTCATATACTGGTATAATATGACTTAAATTTTTGGATTTGCTTAATGACATTAACAACATGCTCCTGATAATATGAATCAAATGTATTATAAGAAAGCCACTCACTTTGATACCATTATGGACACCCAGTCTCGGATAGAGATTTCAATTGATGCCAAATCCTGCTTTTTGATGCAAGCAAATTGCAATTTTCTCATTTCTGACTCAAGCAAATATTGTGCCTTGCATCATTTTGATCCACTTGTTTTCAATAAGCCAACTTCAAAAGCACTAAAAAATTTATATTTTTATAACACTCATATTTTGTTTTAATTGAAAAAAATAATCACAAAACAACTTTGGAACACCAAAAAATACTGAAAAATATCTACCATAAGATCAATAAAATTATTTATCCCCACTGACCATGTATTCAACTGACAGGAATTATGTCAATCCAGTTTGGGAATTCATTTAAACAGCGTACCACAAACCAAAATAATCACAGTACTTCAATTTCTTTATAAGCATTGCACATATAAATGCATACAAAAATATAGTTAAATAAACCAGATGAGTACAGATTGTTATATTTCATATTTTGTGTAAATGTCACTTTCATGTTTTATTTCAGGAGAAAATTGATATTAAATGGTTATAGTTTGTTAAAAACAGAACTTTACAACAAATAAGGTGATTTACTTTATCACCGTTAACTTCATTACACTATATAGATGCATACTGTTTCCTTCAAAGTTCATCATTGCAGATACATCACTAAATACAGTATAATTGGTAATCTTGTTAATAAAAGCATATTTCATGTGTTTCTACTGGCTGGATATAACTGAGTCCTATCATAGAAAACGTCCTGTCTGGGTTGTTTACTTGCTTGTAGAAATAACACTATGTTACTGATTTCACTTATTCCAAAATGTAGCTGCTGGATGTGTCCATACATTTCACAATTGTCATTGTCACAGTTCAGGCACATAAAAATATATGTATTTCTTTCGCATCACTTCTCAAGTTTGTAAGAGATTATGTGTTTTGAAAATATTATAATTTCCCTATATCGCATTTGTTATAATGACGGTTACATTAACATTATAATTATATTAATATATAAAAATAAATATTTTTAATATTATTATATACATTTTATATGGGAAATATATCAAAGCATTATTCAAAGCTATATAAATGTATAACCAGTTATAAAATATATGTGCTTCAAATACATCATTATGGTATTGCAAGTTCAGGACACAGAAGCTGAAAACATCTTAAAATTGTCACAGTACATGATGGTAATTTCAACCTGTGTTCCTTTCATTTGTCATAGTATCATAGTCATATTTACATAAAACTGGCAGTTTTCATTTTATTCTTGGATAATATTTGGTTGGTCTGCCAGATTATGTACACTCTAGTCGAGTTTCTAAACTGAAAGTTCTCATTGAGCTCTTGTAGGGATACCAGTCACAGCCAGGTTTGGTATTCTAAGGGAGATGACCATATTAATCACAGACTTGCAAAATTCAGTTCACCTGTGAAAAAGAGTCATGTGACAAAATTTTAAGGAACATTTTGTAATTGAGCATGCGATGTAAGGGTAAACAGTCATGAACAAAAAGTAAAATGCTATTTAGACTTAAATTAGTTGTACTAGTTAACAAGAATTATGCCAACTATTCATAGCTTAAGTAATAATATTAATGCTGCAAAAACACTATAATCAGAATAACTTATGGTAAATTACTAATATGAAACCATGGACATTAGATAAAAGTGAATGAATAAAATGAAACAAATGATATAATAATAATAAGAAGAAGAAATGAAGAAGAATTTTTTTTTTAATTATCTTTATTTGATTCTTCCTCAAAACCTTGTGTTTATCAGTGTAATTAACTTAACATCTTTTTCACTATTAAGTCTAGTTTCGTTTTCAGTTTGGATAGTTTGTAAACACTAAGAATCAGTTTCCATACCGGATTATAATTTCTTGGACTTATATTTGCATAGTAAGCCTTTTGGATAATAGATCAAGATGCCTGTAAAATATACATCTACCTTTCCTCATTTATCATCGTTTCGACATAAAATGTGGTGCTATTTCAACGCGCGTTGTGTATAGCCCTATAACACAGGCGGATCACCGTTGGGTGTATCAAACCAAGATGGCTCCATGATAGACACGAGATCTATCTTACGGAGCATTCCGGAGAAAGTCGATGTATCACGATTGTTATTTTAGCCGCGATTTGGATTGCTTCCCAAACAGAATACTCTCACGTGCATTCAGCGCTATATTGGTTCCCGGCAATCTTAAGAATAAAACAATTTCCAACGGAAAAGCCAGAAAGCAGTTGACAAAAACGTTGAAAACGTTTAACAGAAAGAAAAAATACCACGCTGTCATCGTTTATGTCAAAGTGTCTTAAAGGATGACAAAAGATTCGAAGAAATCTAAAGACGCCATGGCCCATAAGGTATACGCTGTCGACTGATATCAACTTCTTCTTTTAAACAACAAAATATCAAAACAGCTGTATGGTCATCGTTGGTGGGTGGGGAAGAATTTTATTTTTTGGGAAGGGAGGATAGGTGCCGACAGTAGCTTATCAGGGCTCATTCAGTGCTGTTCAGATATTTCAAACGAGTAGACTTTATTACTTTGGACAGTGCTACAGATAAACATCGTTTTAAAGTTTAAACGAATTTGCAGAAAAAAACAACACAAAAAAGTGAATTTTTAAAGGGAAGATAGACAATAACATTTGCGGAAACACAGTTAATTTACAGATAATTAATATTTATTGTTAATCCTTTTTATATAAGTGTTTTATTTTTATTATTAATGGTCATCGATAACACATTCTCAGCTGCCGGAAATAGTGTAATGGGTAAGTGAAGGGATCTCATATGCCCCTTTAAGTTTTCATTAGCATTTAAAGTTGTTTTAAAACATGTATATATATATATATATGATCGACATGTATTTAATTTCCTCAAAGCGATAAATACAAGTGAAAGAATCAAATTAATGTCTTATGAAACAAGTTATTTTGTACGAGTTGATTTATTGTAACTGATATTGATAACGGTCGCAAAGCAGTATTTAGCGCGACTTTTCAAAGAAAAGGCAAGCTATTCTACTCATCCCGCGTCGGCGTCCGCTCTATGTTAGTTTTTTGGTAAGCTAGTTTCTCAGTAATAGCTTTAGGGATTTCATTCACACTTAAAGCATTTATTCCCCACATTAAAGTGAACCTATTGGCCAAGTTTGGTATCTCTAGTTCGAATTTGTTTAAATTATGGGTCTTTTTACACTTAGAAATTTTACATATAAGCTATTTGGATAGGTAATTTTTTTTTCGGTAGGCTAGTTTCTCAGGAATGGCTTGAGGGATTTGATTCAAACTTAATGTCAAGGTCACTGTTACTAAAAATAGATAAAAACTGTTTCAGCTCAATTACTCAAAAACAAATTGAAATATTAATAATATTGAAATAATAATTATTTATAGGCTTTATAGCTAGGCCGCGCATGGGATTGCATATGGGGTGGGTCAAGGTCACTGTTACAAAATTAGAAAAATGCTTTGCTTTCGGTAACTCGAGAACGAAATTAACTTTGTTTAATTGCAGTTTCAGCGAAAGACCATCGGACCTCGGACATTGCCAATAAAAATCCCTGAGGTCCAAGAAAAACTGTCCGAATACTGGTTCTCGCGTCCGGTGAAAATTTCAAATATTTTATGACAGCGATTGCTCTATCTGTTTCCACAACAGTCATAACGTCATACTTGAGGGTCACCGATTGTGTTGAAGACGTTGAAGGGACTTTGACATATACCGTATTTTCTGGTGTATAAGACGCAACTTTTTGTCAAAATATTTGTGCCTGCGACATATACAACGATGCGACTTATACGTGTACAAAATCCGAAATTTGTCCTTTCCCCACCCACTTTTTTTTCATCAGTATTTCTTTAAGAATATGTGCAGTGCATGATATTAAAATCAAAGATAATATTTACCATAACCAAATAATATTCCATTATATGCATTACAGTGTGCATTTGTCTTCCTATTAATGTGTCATAGTAGCTTTATTCCAAGCAATACACCCATAGCACATCCTTTATCATTTGCTGATATTTAACACACTGTGTGTATTTCATCGACACTCATCACATTTCTTTCAAATTATTAATTTCATAACGCTCCATTGACCTGGCTAACGTCATTTAGATAGACTAGTATTGCTGACTAACACTGACTATGTTGATAAAAGAAAATAGCTGGGGAAAATTTTGACGTTGCCAAGGAAGTCGCGTGAGCTACTGAAGTGCAGATTTTAGACTTGCAACTGGAATGGATTTGTAATGTGAAGATGAATAATTGACATGCTTTGTTAATGTACTGGGTAATGAATTTTTGAAATAAAATTTATTGTGTTCATGTTTTAAATAAACAAAATTAAGGTCATCTGCAATTTGTAATAGGATAATACAATTATGGGGTAAACTTGAAATATTTTGTGAATAATAAATTAGTTTGGTTGTGTAATACTTTGTGGATAATTAATTGGGTTGCCAGACTATTATATTACCAGAATCAGTGAAGTAGACTGTACAAAGACATCATGTAATTCACGTGGGATTTGTTATGCAATGTGTAAGGTGTCAATAACAAGGACTATTGTGTGCTTTGTCTATAGAGAAGTTAAACAAAGGATGTTTTGATGGTCTGGTTAACAGGTGTGAATTGGTACATGTAACATCTTTGAAAGGGACTTATTCTTTTATAGAAGATGGATTTAAAAGTGCGACTTATATACTGGTGCGACTTATATGTGGCTGAAAACACGAAAATGTAAAAAAGTAGCAAATGCGTCTAATATACCGATGCGACCTATAGTCCATAAAATACAGTACAATTGAATTCAAATATATCTCGCAAAATTGACATGCTGATAGTACATGTAGTAGCTTTAGTTAATAAAGCACTCTCAAGTGTATATTGTTTTAGTTTTCTTCAAAGATATTGTTCTATCATATTTAAATGTTTCTTGCAAAAAATAAGTGGCCAGTAATAGTCTGTCCGGGCCAGTAATAATTGGGGCATCACCGGTCCTCGTGGCCAGTAATAAATTCATGACTTTCGCGGAGACTGAAATTAGCCCCTACTATCCAGACAGTTTGTTTAAGAAAAAAATGCCAGTAACTCAAAAGCACAAGAAAAGTCGAGAGCGCTCTCTGTTGACAGCTTTTGTTATGAAAGTGATAACAATCTCAATTTTGCTGTTAACAGGCTGATTGTCCCAAGTTGACTGTACTGGTACCAGTCCCCGCAAAAGTCCTTAAGACAAAGAGACCTCGGAAAAAGCCAGTTAATTTACAGAAGTTCAGTAAAAATGACAGGAACACTGGCCTTCCTGGCTGCTAAAAAATTCTGGTCAAGAAGTAGTACCTACATGTTTGCAAGCTATATGACTTGAGTGGCCAGTAAAATGGAGTTTGGGGCAGTAATAATTAAGATATTACCAGACCTCCTGGCTAATAATGGATTTGGGACTTTCACAGTGACTGTGGTACCATTCCAAAAGAAGTGAGGAAAAATACTGGTGTTAAAAGTTTATTTTTTTTTCTTTAAGAAGCAGAAGGCAATGGAAGAGGATGAAGATCTGGTACAATACGTTATATCTGTTCGTTCTTGATAATTGTGTTTCTTTGTTTTGTTCTTTCTCCTTCGTTTGTTCTTTCTTGTTTGAACTGCATGGATCCCATTGGAAATGATCTTTCATCTTAATGGGTAATCATTAAGAACGTAGTACAATTCTTTGTATGTAGTAAAAGTTTGCTGTTATTGTTTTTAAAACTGTAAATTGTCTATTTTGTTTTAATATATTTTTTGTTTTAAATAATGGTTCTTAGTATCTGCTATTATACATCTGTGATATTTATGTTATGTAGACTTTTTGTATTATGTATTAGTATGACCTAAAATCAATCATAATGATAATACAATTTGTGTTTGTTTGGATTTTTTTGAGATTTAAAAAAATGTTCTTTCATGTTTATTTTGTTCCTTGTTTTTGAGATTGTTTGAGTGTTAAGAATAAACAATTTGTTTCAGTTTTCTTCATTCACATCATGACATTTATACAATCAGCTTATTGTTTCCACTTAGTTTGTTAGAAAACAAAACTGTCCAGAACTGTACATCGTGTAAATACTATACTGATTGGTCTTTCATTGCAAGTAAAGGACCTGGGTACTCAAATTAGAGCATTGATTTCTGAAGGAATTGTCTGTAGGATGTTTTTTTGATGTACTTAATTGGATAAATAGGCTACTTTGATTTTACTGCGTTAGTATTTTCGGCTTATTCTGCATTATTTACTGTTTTTATTTTACAGGTGCAAAATTTCAAAGATCATTTCAAGTCTGAGGTAAGATTTGAGGTTTATTCGTTGGTATGGAAAAACAATTTTTATGCACTGTTTGGTTTGCTTACTGGTAAAAATACAACATGGAATAAAAATAGCAAACAATTATATATCTCAATATTTGCAGTCACTGCAACATATTTAAATAGATAATAATATACTTATTCTAAGGGAGTACTGAGTAAATATTTTTTACAAGACATTAATGAAAACAAAGTCAGCAGAATTCTACACATACTTTTGTCATATTGTGAATTTGAACTACATATTACCATGAATGATGCTGATATTTTCTGCATACTTGTATGATTTTCTGGTTACGTTCATATTGGGATCAATTCATATTTTTTCTTTCCTTTCTTTCAGGGTGAGCAGTTGGTAAAATCAGTGTTCCCACAGAAAATTATTGAACTGGAAGAAATTCATAAGGTATAGGATGCCGAAGTATTTGTTTGTTTTGCACCAAGTCTGGAGTCCTTCACTGCATAATTACAGTAAACTCCGCTTGTAACAATATTGAGCGGAACATAAAATTTATATCGCTATATCCGAATATTGTTACATCCGTAAATAGGCAACCAAGAGCATGGGCATACACACATGTAAGAGAGACGCAACACAGATCGTTTTACATTCATACGTTTAATGTAGAACTATGTATAATGAAAGAACTTTTTAAAAATGCAATCAAAGTATGACAGTGCAATACATATGTGGCGCGTCGTGAGAAAACCGGTCTTAATGCATGTGCGTAAAGTGTCGTCCCGGATTAGCCTGTGCGGACTGCACTGGTTGATCCGGGACGACACTACGTATGTGCATTAAGCCTGGTTTTCCCACGACATGCCTCAAATATTTTTTTTTCTTCCGAGATAATTAATCTTTGAACTTTTAGCATAAATAAAAAACAATGGACGGCACTCCGTCTACAGTGAATTTATGATTAGAAGAGACTTCCTTGAAACAGAAAATACCACAAAAGCGGAAAGTGTCGTCCCGGATTAGCCTGTGCGGACTGCACAGGCTAATCCGAGATGACACTTTACGCACATGCATTAAGTCCGGTTTTCTCACGACGCGCCACATATTCAGGATAATTAGTTTATCAATGATCACTACAATCATCATTTTCACGGCCTGTCTACACGTATATAACCCAAATTTTTAAAGGGCCAATTTGGGCCTGAAAATCGGCCCCATTCCTCTGCTTAAAAAGTATATATTTTTCCCTTATAATTAACTGAAAATTCCCCTCAGAATATAAGCTTTATAAAAAATTAGCTGAGATACAGGAGTTTTCGTAAACAATCCCAGCAATTTTTTCAAATCAAGTTAATCTACGTTATCATTAGTAGCAAAACAATTCATTAATATTCTATAACAAAGGAGAATATAAACATTTAATAATGCTTTTCTCAAAAAAGATCCCCTTTTGCCGTAAAATTCCCCATCTGAAGGGCCCCGCCATGGGTGAAAAAAAACACTGATAACAATCCTGTTCAGTGGTGTCGAAATACTGCCAAAACTACCAATGGTCTTGGTAGAATCTTAATTCACAACTTTTCTCTAACAGACTAACGAGCCATTATAGTGACAGTCACGCCAGTTTAAATCACTTACCGCAAAGCTGATTTTTAATCAAGCTGATCGTATAATTGTTTACCTCAATTCATGTTTTTCACACCTGTTACAGTCTCCAAAATATTGTAACAAAAGGGGGAATAATTGCCACTGGGTCTTGAAGTAACATTCTTTTCTGATATTGTTACAAGCTATGTTTTATCGATTGAAATATATAGGGATTAGGCCAGGACCTTGGACTCGCCGTCATGTTATGCATTATATCGCTCGATATCGTTACAAGTGGAGTTTACTGTATAGTGATTACATGCATCTTTTACTGAAAATTATTTTGTGAATACGTCAATAATTAAAATCTGTGAGCCCCTTGGAATTTAAGAAGTTTTAAAATAAGTTGTGATGGTGGGCTTGTAACATTTTCTTGCTCTCAAGTAATAATGAGGCACATCGTTGAAAAACCGGACTTAATGCATGTGCATAAAGTGTCGTCCCGGATTAGCCTTTGCAGTCCGCACAGGCTAATCCGGGATGACACGTTCCGCTTTTATGGTATTTTCTGTTTCAAGGAAGTCTCCTAAACATAAATTCACTGTAGGATGAAAGTGCCGTCCCAGATTAGCCTGTGCGAACTGCACAGGCTAATCCGGGACGACACTTTACGCACCTGCACTAAGCCCGGTTTTCCCACGACGAGCCTAATATATTCAGGCTTGCTTGCTCCAACTGTGCTGCTTTTGGAATCTGTACAGTTTTCACTGCAGTGAACATACTAATTTAAGAATACGACCCTAGGATCTTACTGATATAAAATTATCAGTGATTATTTTCCTGATTTGACTTAAGTCTATGTTTCACTGTTATCTTGATATATTGGCCTTACTTTAGTCTATGTTTTACAGTTATCTTGAAATGCAGGCATCACTTTAGTCGGTGTTTCACAGTTATCTTGAAATGTTGACCTTACTTTAAACTGTTTCACAGTTATCTTGAAGTATCGGCCATACTGGAAGCTATGTTTTGCAGTTATCTTGATATGTTTGCCTGACTTTAATCTATGTTTCACGATTATCTTGATATATTGGCCTTACTATAATCTATGTTTCACAGTAATTATCTTATCCTTAAGTCAGTATTTTTAAATGTTGTCTTGATGTTTAGCTATTATCTTGAAATGTCTGACAATGATTCAGAGTCCCTATTATCTTGAAATGTTTGTCAATGATTCAGAGTCCTTTACTTTAGTCTGTGTCACCAATATATTGCGATGTTGTCCTTACTTTAGTCTGTGTTTCACAGTCATTCTGCAATTGTTTCAGAGCCTGAGCTTGGACCGACTGCAGAATATTCACAGTGAACTCAACATCCCTGTCCCAGAGCCAGTCCTCCTGAAAGACAATGGCACAGATGAGGTGAACATGCTAGTTGCATTCATTTAGTTGAAAGGCTGGTATTTTCAACTAGATATTTCTGATAGGCATTAATTCAGTTTAAAAGCCCATATTTTCAACTGGATATTTTTAATATGCATTAATTCAGTTTAAAAACCAATATTTGCAACTGGATATTTTTAATATGCATTCATTCAGTTGAAAAGCCCATATTTTCAACTAGATATTTCTAATATGCATTCGTTCAGTTTAAAAGCCCATATTTGCAACTGGATATTTTTAATATGCATTCATGCAGTGGAAAAAGCCCATATTTTCAACTAGATATTTCTAATACACATTCATGCAGTTGAAAAGCCCATATTTTCAACTGGATATTTTAATATGCATTCATTCAGTTGAAAAACCCATATTTTCAACTGGATATTTTTAATATGCATTCATTCAGTTGAAAAGCTGGTATTTTCAACTAGATATTTCTAATATGCGTTCATTCAGTTGAAAAGCCCATATTTTCAACTAGATATTTCTAATATGCGTTCATTCAGTTGAAAAGCCCATATTTTCAACTAGATATTTCTAATATGCGTTCATTCAGTTGAAAAGCCCATATTTTCAACTGGATATTTTTAATTTGCCTTTCATCAGATGAATAGCCCAAGTTTTCATTTGGGTTTCTTTAACATGTGTAAAAATTTTGTAGCGATCTATTGTTTTTGTGTCATGGGTCACATTGAGTGTTGATCTCCCTGTTTTCAGTGGAGTCATCTTTTTGAATGGTAATTATGCCCATTTGCCTTCCCCTCCATCCCCTTTGAAGACAGCAGGTTATATTGTTTTGCAAATGTCTTTCTTACATGCAACTATTTGTGGGCATAATATCTTGGCCAAATTCAAATATTTGCCAAATCGTCCTTGGAACTGCCTAGTTACCGCTTGTAATATCTGAAATTGGCATTTTAGCCATTTCTGCTGTCTTTAGTCCAAAAGTTTTCATCCGAAACTTGATACTTTAAGTTAACTCTTGTTTCATTTATGCATAGCATTGTACAGTCAACTCCTGATGCCTCGAACATGCTTGTCTCGAATAACTCGTTGGCTCAAAGTTTCTTTGAGGCACAGATATTTAATATTCATATACATTTCTGTAGTTTGGCTTGAATTTGCGAGGGTCGAATTTTCATTTAGCTGGAAGTGTTTGTCACGGTCCCAGTTACAGTTTGTACACATTAATTGTTTGTCTGTCTTGAACACTGTTCGGTCGCATTGAGTCATTAATAGATTAGATGCGCTTGAATATAGTGTAATGTTTTGAGAAAATGCAATAATTGATTTCACAGCTTTCACAAATTAAAATATAAAACATTAATAAGATATATAAATAAATGTTTGATGTCTGTTAATAAACATTCCAAATCTGAATACTCTTCAATTGGAGATTTCAAAATAAGGCAGACCGATTACTGGTCGTACGTGTAAAAGTACACATTTTGCTAACTCTGTTAACCGTGAAGTTTTGATGGCTCAAAGTTTTCTTCGAGCCTTTGGGAGTCGACTGTATTTGCTTGGTATGTATGGAAATGAACCGTTGTGGTGAATCCCATAAGTGTTGCTAGAGTTCCCTCCCCTGAAGTGCTTTCTGAAATCATACTCTTGTTGTGTTTATCTTAGACTTACATCAAACTCACATTGCAGCATTTCTTCACATTGAAGAAAAGCAAATTTTGAAAGTTTGAAAGTCAGGGCAGTGTAAAAATATGCCTTTCAAAGGTGGCGAAATCAAATTTCTGAATTGCCAAAATTTACCTATCATTTCTGTATGTCCGAATAGCAATTAGATTTTGCTACTCCTGCCTTTATAAGGTTTTATGGAAGTGACCGCAACATATGAGGCGTGTCAGAGGAAAACCAGGCTTAATGCGGACTGAACAGGCTAATCCGGGACGACACTTTATGCACATGCATTAAGCCCGGTTTTCCCACGGTACACCACATATATATTTTAAGTGGATCTCACCATGTTGACCTTCATTTAAATTATTTTGATATTCTGTTTTGTTTATTCCAGCCTGCAACAAAGAAGAGAAAACATGATATTCAGGGTAAGGCTTTCGTATGGCTTACGTGTATCAAGTTCATCTAAAATATACATATTGCTATACACAAGGAACACCTCATCACAATAATCTGTTCAGTATATGGCGATGTGGCAATGTATGTGGCAATGTGTATGGCAATGTGGCAATGTATATGGCGATGTGGCAATGTATATGGCGATGTGGAAATGTATATGGCAATGTGGCAATGTATATGGCATTGTGGCAATGTATATGGCGATGTGGCAATGTATTGTCTATTTACGACACAAGTTGTCATTTCATACCATATTTTATTAAACAAGTTCAGAAATTTTGTTAGTACGTGAGCGTTTGTCAATATTGTACACCAAAATGATTTTCAATTAAAATAATTACAAACATTACGAAACATGGCAGAAAACATGTATTAATCAATTTAAATATCTAACCTGATGAAACCCACTCCATTTTACTAACATGTAATTCCATTGCCATTACTGAACACCTGTTTTCACTAAACACTAGGGGTGTTACAATATTAAAAATCCATATTGCAATATATTGTGATATTTTCAAATTTATCATGATATTTATTGCAATATATTGCAACATTTATATTTATGTATAGGGTAAGCTTAAGACTGATAAATTCACTATGAACGGTGCATTATCTTTTTGGACGTTGTTTATTATCACCAAGTTTATGACAGGCGCAAAATTAGCAAAATATAAACAGCAGAAAGAAAAGCAAAACAAATATGAGCAACACTATCAAACCGCCTGTCACTGTCATGGCTGATCACTTGTACTTATTATATAAAATATATAGTTATTTCTACATGTGCAGATACTCCAGTCCTGGTGTATATATGTTTTGTGCATAAAGCCATGAACTATGTATGTATTTCAAACTGGAAAAAAGTCTGGTTTAAGTAAGCATAAACATTTTAGGAGAATTTGTGTTTACCAATGTTAACATAAATGGACAATTTTGGGTTGCCGGTATAATCTATTATGATCAGGCCTTTGACTCGTCACTACAAAACTATCAATTTTACAAAACTATACTGGCTTTCAATTGTTTATCACTGACTATAAGCATGTTTTAATTAAGTCTAAAGTTTTGGAATGTAGTTATTAACAGGAAAAAACACAAACCTGAAAATTATAACTGTTGCAATATATCGGTATGGACATTCATATTGCGATATTTTATTGCAGAATCAAATATTGCAATATTCCAATATACCGGTATATTGCGACACCCCTACTAAACAATGTTATTTCAAAGCAGACAACTGAACTATGGTAAACATAAAACTTTGATTGACAGGTTTTTTCCTTCCTATTTGCTGGTTTCTACAGAGTACAGTCCCTTCGTTGTGTGTAAAGTTATGTCACTGGAATTAGGTCAGCATTGTTTATGCCAAACGAAATTACACCGGCTGGATTTTTTTGGCATTCCATTGAATTTCTAACAATTTTGAGATGGAATATAGTGGAGTTTAATAATTTGTTAAAGGTTATTCATTTGTTGTTGCAGTTATTAACACTATTATAGAGATTTCGCTCATTACTTTCTTGTGTCTCCGAAATTAGGTCACTGGAGGATATAAATAAGGCGTATCGTGGAAAAGCCGGGCTTAATGTATTTGCGTAAAGTGTCGTCCCGGATTAGCCTGTGCAGTCCGCACAGGCTAATCCAGGATGGCACTTTCCGCTTTATGGTATTTTCTGTTTCAAGGAAGTCTCTTCTAAACATAAATCCACTGTAGGCGGAAAGCGCCGTCCTGGATTATTCGGGACGACGCTTTATGCACATGCATTAAGCCTTGTTTTTCCACGACACGCCTCAAATATGTTTATAGAGTTCAGAACTATTGGGTAAATCTGTCCAAGCTTTATGTATGGTAAAAAAGCCCTTCATTACTTTCAATTAATGAACTTATATATATATATATATATAAAACAAACAGCTGTTAATTTAACGCCATGCATTGCAGGTACAGAAGTGTACAGTTTGCCTGGTGGTCCAGTTCCCATCAACAAACAGTTACTGGACATATCGGAGAAAGTCAAGCCATATATCAGAGACCTTATCGATCACTCCAACACTGTAAGCTCTGGCCATGTATTCACCAAGCCCATGTATTCACCAAGCTATTGACCAAGCCCATGTATTCACCAAGCCCATGTATTCACCAAGCCCATGTATTCACCGAGCCCATTTATTCACCGAGCCCATGTATTCACCGAGCCCATGTATTCACCTAGCCCATGTATTGACCAAGCCCATGTATTCACCAAGCCCATGTATTCACTAAGCCCATGTATTCACCCAGCCCATGTATTCACCGAGCCCATGTATTCACCGAGCCCATGTATTCACCGAGCCCATGTATTCACCAAGCCCATGTATTCACCGAGCCCATGTATTCACCGAGCCCATGTATTCACCGAGCCCATGTATTCACTGAGCCCATGTATTCACCGAGCCCATGTATTCACTAAGCCCATGTATTCACCCAGCCCATGTATTCACCGAGCCCATGTATTCACTAAGCCCATGTATTCACCGAGCCCATGTATTCACCGAGCCCATGTATTCACTGAGCCCATGTATTCACTGAGCCCATGTATTCACCGAGCCCATGTATTCAGCGAGCCCATGTATTCACCCAGCCCATGTATTCACCGAGCCCATGTATTCACCGAGCCCATGTATTCACTGAGCCCATGTATTCACCAAGCCCATGTATTCACCAAGCCCATGTATTCATCTAGCCCATGTATTCACCAAGCCCATGTATTCACCGAGCCCATGTATTCACCAAGCCTTTCTTAGACTTGAGAATAAAGAATATTCTTCTAACTGTTCTATTCTAAGAACGCTGTTAATTTGAATCTTACCGGGTACTTGGTATTCCCATTTCAAACTTTAGCATTCTTTATTTAGAATGATTTATTACCGTAATGACGTAAGCAACATTGGTACTCTGCCTTTTTGCAAATACACAAGTATTTTTTCTTGAGTCTAAGTCTATCCTTTATTGTGACATGAAGTCCAAGAATACGTTGGTGAATAAGGGCCCTGGCCACCGTAACTATAGAAGTTCAAACTTAAAATTAATCTACATAATGAAAGTGGTATTCTATTGATGTTATCCATCATTTTCTGCCTTGGTTTTAAAAAGAATTGAAAGAGGACTATTTAAACCGTAACATTACATAAGTTAAATTAAAATAAACTGCTGGTTTATTTTATCTGGGATTGTTGGAAGAAGAGTAAGTATTGTCTTTGGGGTTTATTCTGCCTCTGCATAATAAGGTAAATAATCAAAATCAATTACACCAGAATTTTGTCTCTTTGCATGCTTAAACTTATTTTAAATTTTGAGCGAAAAATTATTTTGGCTAAATGTAACAGAATACAGAATAGTAGTAATATGCTTGTTTATTGCAGATAAAGATGTGGATTTCTTTTCTCATTCCCAAAATTGAAGATGGCAATAACTTCGGAGTGTCAATACAGGTTAGAATTTAGTATTTATTTTAGTTATGTTGAACCTTTGTATATAAGGATGATTGTCTTAGAAACAGATGCTTACTGAATCACTTGAGAGTCGCTTTACTGAATAGAACCAGTACTTGGTGTCTTTGAGACATTTACTTCAACACATCCTTAGTAGTCAGGGTTCGTACAGATATGGAAAAGTCATGCATAATGGGCTTTGGAACAATCATGGAATCTTGATAATTTGGATTTTATCATGGAAAACTCATGGAATTTTCAAAAATTGTCAATGAAAGCTGAAAAGTATTCTTAATTATGTCTGTAAGTGCATAAAAATGATCAAATACATTGAAATATATTCAAAATTAAGACTGTTATGATAGACCGACTTGTATTGTAGCGCTTCCAGCCATTCTTTTGTATTCTACATAGCGTAAATCAGCCTAGTCTTCATTTTGAGATTAATTTTGAATGTTAAATATCAGACAATATGTTAATTGTGAATGTTAAATATCAGACAATATGTTAATTTTGAATGTTAAATATCAGACAATATGTTAATTTTGAATGTTAAATATCAGACAATATGTTAATTTTGAATGTTAAATATCAGACAATATGTTAATGTTGAATGTTAAATATCGGACAATATGTTAATTTTGAATGTTAAATATCGGACAATATGTCAATTTTGAATGTTAAATATCAGACAATATGTCAATTTTGAATGTTAAATATCAGACAATATGTTCATTTTGAATGTTAAATATCAGACAATATGTTCATTTTGAATGTTAAATATCAGACAATATGTTCATTTTGAATGTTAAATATCAGACAATATGTCAATTTTGACTGTTAAATATCAGACAATATGTTCATTTTGAATGTTAAATATCAAACAATATATTCAGATACTCCATTTATGTAAAAACATTTTTTTAAATAAAGCTGATAAATATATATGAGGCGTGTTGTGGGAAAAGCGGGCGTAATGCATGTGCGTAAAGTGTCGTCCCAGATTAGCCTGTGCAGTCCGCACAGGCTAATCTGGGACGGCACTTTCCGCTTTTATGGTATTTTCTGTTTCATGGAAGTATCTTTTAAACATAAATCCACTGTAGGCGGAAAGTGTGGTCCTGGATTAGCCTGTGCGAACTGCACAGGCTAATCCAGGATGACACTTTATGCGCATGCATTAAGCCCGGTTTTCGCACGACACGCCTCGTATATATATTTGTGTTCCTTTTATTTGTTTTATAGCCAGTATACCATTTTGAAAAAAAGGCTTCATTGAGTTTTTGTTCATAGATATTTGTGTCATTCTGAAATGAACGGCTGCACATTTCGAGATTTGTTGAAATGTTCATGTACTGAAAAGAAATTCTAAATACTTCTAAGTGTTCACTTAAAAGTGTGTATGTACAATCATTCATATCAGTTATTTTCAAAACAAACAGATGAAAGTGACAATATAACATGAAAACACACAAATAAACATAAACATGACGAAGAAAACACTTAAATATTGAAAAAATCCAAAAAATGCGATCAGTATTGACGCTAACCACTAGCCAGACAGGCGACAGCCCGGGCTAGTGAAATGTAAATCGGTTTAGGAAAAATTCAGTCGGGCTGGTAAAATTTCTTCTGTTTACTACGACTGCATAATGATTTGGTCTAGTGGATTGAAAAAATTAATGTGTAGACTGTACGAGTGTTGATTTTTGCATCGTTCATTAGTGTTGTGTAACCTACATGTAAAACAACTTTCAAGTCAATGTATATACATGTATTAGAGTTTCCGGCTGTTCAGCCAAAAACTAGCTTTTGATTAAAAAGTAGCGAAATAGAGGATATATGTTAGTTTTTTGTGTGATAACGCGTTATGTCATCACTAGAAAGGGAGACAATTAATATTTTCACAAGCGCTTGCGTGATGATATAACGTTTATCACACCGATTTATTCCGTTCCAGTGAGGATATAACATTTATCACACCCAAAACAAACACATTTTCTTTTTATGCCCCCACCATCAATGTCTGTGGATATGTTTGTTTGTACATGTGTATGTATGTCCGGATTCT
This sequence comes from Congeria kusceri, assembly GCA_027627225.1. Taxonomy (NCBI): domain Eukaryota; kingdom Metazoa; phylum Mollusca; class Bivalvia; order Myida; family Dreissenidae; genus Congeria; species Congeria kusceri. The sequence goes on from JAPFQT010000065.1 coordinate 160,763, forward strand.
TGTCCGGACAATAACTTTGTCCAGCATTGGAGGATTTTCAAATAACTTGGCAGAAATGTTAAGCATAATGAGACAGTTTGTCGTGCGCAAGAACCAGGTCCCTAGGTTCATGGTCAAGGTCACACTTATACACTTAAAAGTCAAAAGTAAAATGTAAGAATTTAAGCCGTAGACCCTGTCCGGAGCATAATTTTGTCCATCATGGAAGGAATTTCAAATAACTTGGCACAAGTGTTAAGCTTGGTATGGCAGTGTGTTGTGCGCAAAAACCATTTCCCTAGGTTCAAGGTCAAGGTCACACATAAAGGTCAAAGGTCAAATATAAGAATTTAGGCCACAGACCCTGTCCGGAGCATAATTTTGTCCAGCATGAAGGAATTTCAGATAACTTTGCACAAGTGTTAAGCATGGTGGGACAGTTTGTCGCTTGCAAGAATGTAAGAATTTAAGCCATTGACCATGTGAGTAGCATAATTTTGTCCAGCATGGAAGGAATTTCAAATAACTTTGCACAAGTGATAAGCATTATTAGTTGGTGTGTCGTGTACAAGAACCCGGTGCCTTGGTCTAAGGTCAAGGTCACACTTAAAGGTCCAAGGTCAAGTATATTTATAAATGTTGAGATTTATTAAGATTTTTTGTCAGGACTAAAACTATTGATTTGAAATTTGTGATATCTCAATTTACTTCACAGAAAAAGAGAATACATCAGAAGAAAGTACAATATAAAAGGACAATTCTCCTTTTGAAAAATATTTTGCATGCATATAGACAAAGCGGGGCCATGTAGAACTGGCTGCATAGTTGGTGGCATCCCCGTCTGTGGTCTCATTTCTAGTTATTTTATGCTATGGAGTATTTTTGTTTTTACATTAAAAAAAGTAGTCCAGCACAGTGAGTGATACAAGCATTTATTTTACTGATATGTTTCTATATTTCACCACTTAGCATAAAATAAAAATGCATTTATAACAGTGGTTCTTCTTAACTTTTCTTTCATTTTTGAATCGAACTATGTGGTAATTAACATTACCGGTTTAACTGTTAATGTATGTCAAAATGTCTGTTGTTAGATCATTCAAACACTCTTTAAATATTAAATAGGTTGGTGACATAATGTCGTATACGGTAATCAGGTGTGTGGAAATGTCAAAAGTGTTATCCTGTCCATGGACAAGTTCATTTTAAAAATCTAATTGTCCACAAGCAACAGTCACTTGTCCAAATAAAATATAGTTTTAAGTCCCCTACCGGTGTTTCACCAGAGAGGACTATAGGTTTGCCCTCGGTCAGTCCGTCCGTCCGCAAAATATTGTTCCTGCGATAACTCAAAAAGTACTGAAGATACTTCGATGAAACTTGGTATACATATAAACGGCAATGTGAGTATTATGCACGACCTCTTATTTTTCACCAGAGGTCAAAGGTCACATAGCTGTTACTAAAAATAGAAAATAACTAAAACAAACTGGATCCTGCGATAACTCAAGAAGTACTGAAGATATTTCAATGAAACTTTGTATACATATAAACGGCAATGTGAGGATTATGCAGGACCTTTTATTTTTCACCAGAGCTCAAAGATAACGTGACTGTTATAATTCGAGAAGTACATAAGATATGACTATGAAACTTTGTACAAAGATTGAACTATAGGTTTGCCATCCGTCTGTGTGTCTCTCTATCTGTTTGTCTGTCTGTCCGGCCGTCCCCAAAACCTGGATCCTGTGATAACTCCGAAAGTACTGAAGACACTTTGATGAAACTTTGTATACATAGCAACAGCAATGTGAGAATTATGCACGACCTTTTTTTTTCACGAAAGGTCAAAGGTCAAGTGACAGTTACTAAAAATAGAAATAAACTTAATACTGTAATATTTTGAAAAGTGCATAAAATTCGATCATGGAACTTCATGAAACTTGGTACACAGATTTTATTATGGGTTTGCCCTCCGTCTGTGTGCATCTGTCTGTCTGTTCGTCTGTCGGTCTCACTCTGTCTGTCTGTCCCGTCCCCAAAACCTGAATCCTGCGATAACTCAAAAAAGTACTGAAGATACTTTGATGAAAATTTGTATACATAGAAAGAGCAAGGTGAGGATTGTACACGACCCTTTATTTTTATTTTCAAAGGTCTCGTGACTGTTACTTAAAATAGAAATAAACTTAATACTGTAATAATTCGAAAAGAACATATGATCATAAAACTTGGTACACAGAATGGACTATATGATTGCCCTGTCTGTTTAGTACTGCAATAACTAAAAAAGTAACTAGAATGTCTGGTCAGTGTTACCAAAATAGAAAAAACAACAACTTAATACTGCAGTGACAAATGGGATTTGAATATGAAACTTTGTACATCTACAGATAAAGGGCGATTTGACGGTATTGCACAATGTTTAATTAGTAGGGGTTTTCACTGGTAGGGGACTCCTGTATTGCTTGCAGTACTATAAAAGCCTTGTTATTCCAGGCCTTTCTGATATACTTTTTCATTAAATTATAGATAAAACACAATTAGTTATTCAAATGTTTAAGAATAAATTAATAGGATAATTAACTCCCAACTTGTACATTGTTCTCACACACAGAATCTGTATTCATCCAGAGACAAGTAGACAGGAAAAATTAACTTGACTGACCATAAAATTACCCGCGTCGGACAAGTCAGGCATAGGATTTCCACACCCCTACGGTAATAACATAATAACAACATTATGAAATTGAAAGTTAAAACATTTTCCCGTATTAATCATAAAGCATCAGTTTTTGCAATGCCTTTAAGTGTAAACTATAGACTACAACAAACATGTTATTGCACAATGCTGGTGTTATTGTGGTCCAAGTGGACCGCACAGTGACAGAATGATTGATTAAAAACCATTAGTTTGTCTGAATGCATCATGGTTAGACAGATGTAGACTGTCACCAGAGTGTGTAAAATGCTGTTTAATTTATGGTCATTTTGAGTGATCTGAAATTAAGCCTAACACTTGACATCTGTAAAATACTTGTTTTATTATTTTGATGAATCTGATCATATTTTGAAGAGACTTGTTTTATTATTTTGATGAGACTTGTAATTTGCTTTATGTTAATACTGTATTTATCGCAAATGCCGTGAAAAATCTGCTTACGTCAATGGTTGGAATCCAGGCTAAACAAAAGCATATTTTCATCATTATATACACTGTATTTTCTATCCTTTACATTCTGAATACAGTGATTTTTTTTCAAGCCAATTCACAAAGCAAAAAAGTACCCTTTTTTTACAAATTTTAATCCAAAATTCACAATTGCTAGCAAGTTTATGTTTGACTTTTTGTCTGCTTTATTTTTATTCCATGCAAAGGTTTTTTCTAGACTGAATAAGATGTTTATATAAAAAAAACATGTGAGGCGCATCGTGGGAAAATCAGTCTTAATGCATGTGCGTTAAGTGTCATCCCGGATTAGCCTGTGCAGTCCGCACAGGCTAATCCAGGACGGCACTTTCCGCTTTTAAGGTATTTTCTGTTTCAAGGAAGTCTCTTCTAAACATAAATCCACTGTAGGCGGAAAGTGCCATCCTGGATTAGCCTGTGCGGACTGCACAGTCTAATCCGGGGCGACACTTTACGCACGTGCATTAAGTCTGACGCGCCTCATATATATAAGTTAATAAAAATTGTGTAAATAAACCTTGATAGAATAATTTAATACATAATAGGTTGAAATGTTGTTTTCACAAAATATGGTATTAGGGCGCTAATTTTCACAGTTCAAAGGGCCCCTGCCCCATTCACAAAGGACTGAGAAAAAAAACACCCTGGAATATGAGATCATACATACATTACACCTGTAATGTCCAACATATTATGTAGCATTCAATAACATGTTTGAATCATTAATAGATACAAAATACATTTGTTGTAAAATGTTTTCATAATGTACATGTACCAACATATTAATTAACCCTAAAAATGTTGTTATCAATAATTGTTTGTTTCATATTATACAATTTAGTGGTTTTTGTAGCATCCAAGTAATATAATATGAATATCTTTAGCTGAAAGATGAACTTAACAATGCAAGCATTGCAAGTTGTAAGTGAAAAAATACGTAATTCTATCTGAATAATGTAAGCGAAGAATTTACGATGTAATATTCTTTCACGTTTCTACATATTGCTGTATTTTCTATTGTCTACATATTCCCATATTTACTCAACACAGGAGGAGACGCTAGGAGAAGCCAGGCAAGTGGAAAGTGATGCTGCTACATACCTTGACCAGATTTCACGATATTTCATCTCTCGCGGAAAACTGGTGTCCAAAGTTGCCAAATACCCTCACATAGTATGTCTATTGGTTTGATAAGAACTGTTTTACATGCAGTTTAAAACAGCAAGTGTCTGTCATAAGCAGTGGTTAGTTTTTTTCTAGGCTCTGTAGACTATTATAATAAAGAAACACTGCATTAAACCTGGGTTTCCCACGACACGCCTCGATTTATTATTGGCAAGTACAGGAATGTGCATGTGTTGTTTCAGGATGACTACAGGCAGTCAGTACGAGAGCTGGACGAGAAGGAATACTTCAGTTTACGTCTTACCAGCGCCGAGCTACGAAACCACTACGTAAGTGGGCCTATATGTAAAATACACCTAACATTCTTGCTACATGTTGCATCGCTATCGAGTGCAAATTACATGTAACTTGTTTATAATACAATGTATACTAATTCTTTTTGAATGTTCTTACATAAAATATATATCTTTTTATATTTACATATGTGTTTATTATAACACTACAACATGATGGTGATTATTATGAAAAAAATAAATAAAAAAGAAGAATATATGTTTGTTTCTATTTCCTTAATTTAAATTAAAGTAGGCTGTTTATATAGAGTGTGTTAACTATGTTGATCACAATACAACCAGTGTAAGTGGGTGAATTTTTAGTTGTTTGAACAACAAAAACCATGTTAGTTACACAATCAACACATACAATGTTGTTTTTGGTGTGAATACCAGGCATCTCATTTCATCATTTCTGGTGCCGAAAATAGGCCCCATTCCCCCCTGCTAAAAAGTACTCTTTCTTCCTCGATTTCAGTGAAAAATTCCCCCATGTCTGAAGTGGTAGTTGTATCAGTGATTATATTGAATAATGCTGTGCTCAATTTATAGGTCTGAAAAAAACTACGTGGAGTGAAAAACATGACTGAAGTTAAACATTAGCTATAGATTGATTATGAACAAAACTTCCAAAACCAGATACCAGGAAGGTCAAACTTCCAGTTTTCATAGATTAATGAAAGCCCTGCTTTGCTGGTGTTCTTTTCAACTGGTCCCCACCCAAAGACTTGACATTTATGACTGAATAAGATGGAAAATTTGAGTTAATTTTCAGAAAATAATTTTGCTAAATTCCAGCAAATGTAGAAACGATGCGCTTCAACCTCAAGCGAGTGCCCCAAATATCCACAACTGTATCCACTGTACCTTCTTATTTCAGGCTAGTCTACATGATTTGATCATAAAGAACATGGACAAGATTCTGAAGCCTCGAAACGCAAACGCTGAAGCACTCTATTAGGTCTGTTAGGTCACTGAAGCCTCTACATTTCCTATTGTAGCATTTTGAATATTTCTCAACGTATTGTTTTCAAACTAAACTAGCATCGTTTTTAATAGCAACAGTTCCCGAAGTGTCAGTTGATTTAATGTTGGAAATACGTTTGTTTCAAATTGTAAAAATTTGGTTTATCCCTTCCTATTTTTTTGAAGTAATACAAGAACAGTTGCGAAACTGTCTTCATTTTCAATTATTTTTATGATGCGGTTCTCGTTATGGTGCTGGTGATATATTTCAAATTCTGTTCGATTTAAACTTAATATCTGATGTCTTGTGCCTTTAGCAATTTAAATGGTAAATAAAAAATGTGACAGCTTAAGTCTAAACACCTTTACAAATACTGTATATTAAAGGCATATACGATAAACGGCATTTTTTTCTGTGAACATTCTTTACTTTTAGCAAATATTGTATGACTCCATTAACAATGCTTGTTGTTTTACATAAAATCTGTTATTTTCTTGTACTATTGTGCATTTGTTGATGTAAATATTCATTATGTGTATGTTTGCATTGAATGACTTAAGAAGACTTTTTTGTTATTTTTGTTCAGTAATTTATTAATTGTCAAGATTGACTTTTTTGTTATTTTTGTTCAGTAATTGATTAATTGTCAAGATTTTACAAGAAATATGACTGACTTGCAACAATGTAAGGTATATGTAAATTTATTCATTTATATATATTTATATCACGTTTTTACTGGAAGTAACTAGCGAACATCGGTCATTTTGGCGTCTAATCATTCAGCAAACATACACAGGATGTTTTAACTATCATCTGTACATTTGACACCATTTCTGCCATTAAATGTTTCATTAATACATGGTGGTTTACGAGTTTTCTTAACCAATCATAATGCTACAATTTGTGGTCCCCTGTAACGTGTGTGTGCAGTATGCGGGCACCAATGAATGGAGGGGAATGGCAGCCAGATTTCCAATTGTGTTTAGTGTAAATAAATCAAATGTAACATTGGCAACGCAATCGTGTGTGTCTGTCTGGCAACAGTTTGTCCATGTAAGTGTATATTTTGGCGGTCATCCTCAATACCAATATAGAGGGCGAATTCCATCAGTTCAGTTTATCTGTACAGTGGTTACCTGCCATTACTCGAACAAATTAACGTAAAGCTGAGTTTTATGCACGAGTATATTATTAACATAAACGATTAGGAAAACAATGCTCGTTTCCATAAGAAAAACATGTGATTTGTGACGGAAAATACCGTTCCGATATGACAAATGCAAATTGTCAAAGCTTCGACATAAACATAGTCGAAGTTATTTACAGTAAATAGAGTTAAAATATGCGGCTCAATTTTACGAGTGTCTGGACAGTCTATCCCCTCGTTTGTAGTCCACTTTGAAAATATCTACGTATGACGGACATGTATTACAATTTCCGCTGCGTTAATCATACATGAATATGTATTACAAAAATACTGGTATGAATGACAGATTCAGACTGACTGAAGTTTAACTACCGGTTTATATTTACCAACCCTACATAAGACGTAAAAAAAATGTTTCAGGTTACATGCCCCCCCCCACCCCCCCCAAAATGGGTAGGTAGGTAGGGAATTATTTGATAATTTTTTTATTTGGTAAATGGTCAACTTAAAGACTCTCAAACTGAATGAATATTCAAATCATGTCTCTAGTATCATAAAACATTGTTTTGAAGCATATGCTATCAAAACAAAACATTTATCCCAAAAAAATTTAATTATTGGAAAAAAAAAGTAAAATAAGCAAAAACATGTCTGACCCACTCAATAAAATGTTCTAGGGTCGGGGCATTTTTTTAGGGTAGGTCGGGTAACCTGCAACAAACTTTTTACGCCTAATGATACATCAAAAACTCGTAAAATCGAAGACGAAAGGCCAGTTATGAGGGCTAACCAAAACACAAGTAATCCTCGAGCAAAACGAACTGAAACAAATGTTAGGTATTGATTAAAATCGTAGCTATAGCAATGTTCAAGTTTTATTTTTCATGGTATCGTGACAGTCCACCATCACGAGAACCAACAATAACATCATGTAATTTAATGCATGTACAATATGCTCCAGCTGTTTCGTTTTTACAGTCGAAATTTTAAATTACAATCCCAATCCTCAAATACGTACACGAATGTTATATACCATCTTGATTGGCCCAAAAAATGTTGGGTAAAATGTCCAACGATGCCAGATTATTTAGAATACGATTTTTTTCCGATCTCCTGTAGAGGTTATTCAACCTATAAAAAGATGTTACATAGTACTTCTAACTAGTTTATTCAATTTTGGTATTTGTACTTTATGTACGTATTATGAGAATGCATTATACTAGATTTTTCCCCAAAGAAGTACTATTTTAATTCGCAACTATGTAATACTCGTACAACTATACGTTTTGGTTATTATTAATCTACTATATAATAACGTGAATTAGTTACATTATACAATGCTTTCGCCTCTGGTGACATTCTGCCCTCGGTTTGACAATATCAATCTCACACACGCTCCCGTTTGATATTTATTTTATTATACCGAACAAAATTAAGTTAATAAAAAGGTAAAAGCATATACATTTTTTAATTCATTTAATTCTGGCCATCAAAATTAAAGAGTGTTTAAACATTCTTCCTTCTTCAGGAATACTTGCAAACTTTGACTTTTTTTCTGCCAGTAACTTTTGAAAAATATCACTTGTTTATTCATGGAATAGTGAGGTCACCACCTTAAGACATCACGACAAGGGAGGAAAACAGTCCATAATTTGAAGTAGTTACTTGCCCTTATATGACATTCAAACTATCAGTGCGGTCACATGTACTGACAGTCACTGTCGCTCGGTAAATTTGTTTCCAAGAGGCGTTTTTTCTTAACACTCAAGAAATCACATTTTTGGCCCAATCAGCATGAAACTTGCTCAGAACCTTTGTTCTTATGATATCTCGGCCGAGTAAGAAAATGGTTCCGGTCCGTTGAAAAACATGGCCGCCAACGGAGGGGAGGGGGTTCAGTTTTCCTTATATGGATATATTGAAAATTTTAAAAAGCTTGTGAACACTCTAGAGGCCACAATTGTATCCAGTCATCATGAAACTTTCTCAGAACATTTGTCGCAATGATATCTCGGACAAGATCGAACCCAGGTCACATGTGTGGTAAAATATTAGGTCACCAGGCCAAATCGAAGAAAAAAAACAAGCTTGCGAACAATCTAGAGGCCACATGTTTAGCCGAATCTTCATGTAACTTGCGACCTTATGACCCTCTTGTTTTATATGTATCCCGGGTCGGCCTTTTGACAACAGTTTTACTCCCAAGTGACGTTATTTTGTCTGCTGATGAATATGATCTCAAATACATGCGTACCTGTGCATTAATGTATTCTTCTTCTAATGAATGTATGGGTCATTTCCAAAACCACGAAAACATTTCCAAAACCACAGTGTTATCTAATGTTTTAGACACTCGTTCTCTAGTTAGCATGAAAACGTTCTAGTTTGTGCAAACTTCTGAAGAAGAAAGAGTAAATACTACGAACATAGAGATACAATGCAGTAAGTTTAAAGCATCTAGTTGACTTTCACACGTGACACGCTGTGTACTGCTGATCGAGTTAGTTTTAACACACTACTTGTAAATTTTTCATATATGTGTATATGCATATATGTTAATGTATTCTTTTTTTATACGCATGTATTTACGCTAGGTTCGCATACGCTTTTCTTGTATATGTTATTTGTATAAATGTACACTGTATATGTTATTTTCTTCAGCTTGGGGAAAACTGTTAATCTAAGTACAATGAAAGGATAATAGACTAAATGTATTAAACTTTGAATATGACTGATATTTGTACAAATGTCCATAGTGGCGCATAACTCTGTTACCAACGTTTACTATTCAAAACATTTCCCTTGCAATTGTTTGGGATATACATAAGGCGCGGATACAGGATTTGAAGTTAAAGGGGGGAGGGAAAATTCAGAATCTACCAACCTATACATGCATGAATTGCACAATATCATTATTTAGCTTCTGAAGAGATTGTAGACATGTACTTCGGCTTCCGCCCCTCTAAACCCACCTATGATGCAGGCCGCTAATTTTTGCTGGGTTTTAGTCCAATTCAAATTTGATGCTAAGTTTAGCGTACCTATGATTTTGGAAACCTACCAACCAGGCAGGAAAAAACAAACAACAAGTCAATAAAAAACAATTTTCTTTCAGAGCTTATTCATGGCAGTGATGCAAGTTTTTTAAGCAAATGTTAAATTGCAAAACTGTAATATATCATCTCCATATTGGGAACCTACTTCAACACAGTATTTTAACTATACATGTAAATTGAGTAGTTCCACATGTTTTCACAAATATTGGCAATAACACCTAAACGTCTTTGTTTTATTTTTCTTCCAGATTTGTTCTCCGCTATCCAACTCAATTTTTCACATTGTCCAAATTGTTTTTTTTTCATTCGTTCAGGCATTCAAAAACCTACCAGCCCGAGGACGCTAAACAAAGAATCAAATTGGTATGGCCTTATTGAGTGTATGATGGTGATAAAGCTGTTTTTCCATATCACATCGGTCAATGTCATAAGGAGAATAGCAGTTCCATTCCAGAACGTAGCGTTTAGTAAAAGTCAGTTTTTAGTTTATAATGGATAATCAACTCCGTTAGTTTTTTTCATTCCAAACAGCAATTACATTATCGATGTTGAATAGAAAAATGCTATTTTCCCGTAGGTATAAGTCCATTAATATTTTATTAAGCTACACAATTTTCAACCGACAAGAGAATTTAAAATGTGATTACCTAATGCTGTTGAACTATCGGTGACACAATAACGACATGACTTCAATTAAACTATTGGAAATGTCGTCCCAAATGTATTTTAAAATAAACAATTATGTAAAATTATGTAAAAGCTAATACTTTGCTTTAAGTGATATTGTATATGCATGTATAACATGGGAGTTCTTGTAGAGAAAATATCGAAGCTTTAACGAGATACTACAATAGTGGAAGTGGTACATTTTCTATCACTCTGTCTTTGAAATAAATGATTAAGTTAAGTATTAGATCTAAATGAAATGCATAGTGTAAATACTATCATAGTTTTTTTTTCTATTTTGATTTCGATTATCTGAACACTTCAGTACACATGCAGCCTGTATTCAGACAAACCTAATGCAGAAATCAAATTTGTCCGCTAGGAATTCAGTATTTGGGCAACGTCATTTTGATACTGAAATATTAAGGTCATGCTAATTCCCAAAATTTGTTATAACATCGTTATTGATGGAAAACATTTGCAAGCGTTTTAATAGATTTCTGGCATTTGTAAATTCACAAAAAGTATCAAATATCATTGCAAAACGCTATGCAGCGTTGCCCGCATATCCATCAATTGCAAAATATGTTCGTAGACAACTATCATCATTATAATAACAACATTATTTTCTAGATTTAGGAAATTAATAGGATGTCCGTGCACGCACATGTTTTGCCCACACACGATCGTCATTGAAATAACATTCGAGCAAAGTATTGTGAAAATGATCTTATTACTAGTATCTGTGGAAATATAACAGCAAACGTATTGCTCATATTGTAAGATGTAATGGTACTTATTTGAAACAAAGACAGTCGTCCTTCGTAATCACGAGCATTCCTGCATCATGTGACAACTCTCTGTGGTTTATAACTCATATTTATTAATTAAACAACTTGGATCCGTGTTCACAAAACAATTTGAGCTTGACTTTCGGGTTCAAGATGGACTTGAGTCTGATTTTTTCAGGATAAGGGCCCATAATGGCGTTCACAAAAATCAATTAAAAACTTTTCTCAAATACAAAATATATACCGGTATTAATTAACTGCTCTCTTTGTAAACGTGTAGACTTATATGAAGATTTCAACATTATAGCAAAAGACTTTGCACTTGCCAGCATTAATCTTATTGTCTGTTAGTAAAGACTGCACTTGCCAGCAGTAATCTTATTGTCTTTTAGTCAAGACTTTGCACTTGCCAGCATTAATCTTATTGTCTTTTAGTCAAGACTTTGCAATTGCCAGCATTAATCTTATTGTCTTTTAGTAAAGACATTGCACTTGCCAGCATTAATCTTATTGTCTTTTAGTAAAGACTGCACTTGCCAGCATTAATCTTATTGTCTGTTAGTCAAGACTTTGCACTTGCCAACATTAATCTTATTGGTTTTTAGTAAAGACATTGCACTTGCCAACATTAATCTTATTGTCTTTTAGTCAAGACGTTGCACTTGCCAACATTAATCTTATTGTCTTTTAGTCAAGACATTGCACTTGCCAGCATTAATCTTATTGTCTTTTAGTCAAGACTTTGCACTTGCCAGCATTAATCTTATTGTCTGTTAGTAAAGACATTGCACTTGCCAACATTAATCTTATTGGCTTTTAGTAAAGACTGCACTTGCCAGCATTAATCTTATTGTCTGTTAGTCAAGACTTTGCACTTGCCAGCATTAATCTTATTGGCTTTTAGTAAAGACTGCACTTGCCAGCATTAATCTTATTGTCTGTTAGTAAAGACATTGCACTTGCCAGCATTAATCTTATTGGCTTTTAGTAAAGACATTGCACTTGCCAGCATTAATCTTATTGTCTTTTAGTAAAGACATTGCACTTGCCAGCATTAATCTTATTGGCTTTTAGTAAAGAATGCACTTGCCAGCATTAATCTTATTGTCTGTTAGTAAAGACATTGCACTTGCCAACATTAATCTTATTGGCTTTTAGTAAAGACTGCACTTGCCAGCATTAATCTTATTGTCTTTTAGTCAAGACTTTGCACTTGCCAGCATTAATATTATTGTCTGTTAGTAAAGACTTTGCACTTGCCAGCATTAATCTTATTGTCTGTTAGTCAAGACTTTGCACTTGCCAACATTAATCTTATTGGTTTTTAGTAAAGACATTGCACTTGCCAACATTAATCTTATTGGCTTTTAGTAAAGACATTGCACTTGCCAACATTAATCTTATTGGCTTTTAGTAAAGACATTGCACTTGCCAACATTAATCTTATTGGCTTTTATTAAAGACATTGCACTTGCCAACATTAATCTTATTGGCTTTTAGTAAAGACATTGCACTTGCCAACATTAATCTTATTGGCTTTTAGTAAAGACATTGCACTTGCCAACATTAATCTTATTGGCTTTTAGTAAAGACATTGCACTTGCCAACATTAATCTTATTGGCTTTTAGTAAAGACATTGCACTTGCCAACATTAATCTTATTGGCTTTTAGTGAAGACATTGCACTTGCCAACATTAATCTTATTGGCTTTTAGTAAAGGATTCAGCGATGTTTTGTTTAACCTCATATAACGCATGCAGATATATTGTTGTTTTGCTATGAGTGTAGCTTGGAGGAATAAACATGACACTCCAAAACTTTCTAAGCATAATTTAATGCTTTAAGGAATATATGTATGACTAATGACGTTCAATCGCTGTTGCATAGCAATATTGTGGTTTTGAAATATCTCGAATATATCCTTCTAAACAAATTATTTAAATCAATAGTTACATGAATATACATCTATAATGATAACTAAAAAGCACACGGCTCTAATAAAATCCCTTGCCAAGATATTTACAATGTTACCAGGGGCATAGCTTGGTCCCAAAATATGTGTAGGGCACTTTATGTGTTGGCTGGTGGGTGGTTTAGGCCCTATTTGAGGAATGCATAGCCCAAATTTTTTCATTGTTTCCGAAAAATGTGTAAGCCGCTGTCTACACGGCCTAAAAGAAGCTACGCCGCTGGTTACCCTACTTAACAATTTAATTTTCCAGTAGGATACCTCCCTTGTCCTAACATTACCTTCTTTTCCATATCTCCCACAAAATAAAGAATTACACATGGGCAAATATCCACCAAGCTCTTAGTTAAAACTTAAGTCAATTTCTTAAAATCGTAAAATTCCTAAGGTGTGTGGCTCGTTCATCAAAACTTTATTTGATCTTAAAAGCTTTTAATCTGGTACAGAATGAAAAGATACATGTACTTCTATTTCACCATATTTCAAATATAAACTACTGATTTTAATAAGAAAAACAGTATTTGAATTTGTCACTTAAATATGACTTAAGCTAAGATTTTCCTTAGGAACTTTGTGGATACGGCCCCGAATCCAGACGAATCATCACAATTTATCTGATATATATAGGATCTGACACGAGTTGTCATTTCATATCATATTTTATTAAACGAGTTCAGGAATTTTGTTAGTAAGCGAGCCTTTTTTATCACATGCTTTTAAACGTAAAAAATGCTTCTAATTTTACCAAAGCATGTCGATAAATCCTAAAAGTTGTTTACTGCCCTGACGTCATTTAAATTAGTCAGTAAATTAGGAGTATTTCATGTTGATTTAGAAATACAAATGTCATGGTAATTATGTCAAGTACTTGTGCATACATTTGGCAGTAATTTTCTCTTTGCGTTTAATTACTTATTAATTCTCTTTTACTTCAGAAAGTATCATGGCGATAGCAGCTTTTAAACTACGCCCGTCCATGACGCTCCAAATTTACTAGCTAATCCATCAATACAAGTTATATTCGTAAGGAACTAGATATATTTCCTAGTTTGCATACATTAATCGAATAGCCCTGTACCCCCATGTTCGCCCACATGCCAAAGTCATTGTTATACGTACCATTTTATTAACAAATCGCCATTACAATAGTGTCTGGGGAAATATAGCAAAACGTTACCAGAACGTACTGCAATGTCAGAATATCGTCCTCTACACCCACTGCATGCATTCACTCCTGTTCGTACTTTCACTCGGGTAATAAATTGAAGAACAAACAAACAAATGCACAGGATATTCCAATATTACACAGAAATTAAACGACATTTCGTGGTTAACCCACCAAAAAGAGTAACAAAAAACGTATATTAAATTATATGAGGTTCTGCAAACTGCATCTGATGCGTGTGTGGTGTATGTACTCATACAGATAAGTTACATGCAGTGACCAACTGTTGAAGCGCTGTTTTTTCATTTTCAGCTGCCTAAAGCAACATGGTCGCCCGACTGTGTGTAACGGGATCGGCGATATTTTCAGTACCCTCACTTTATTGCTATCCAGTAATATGTGTAGGTATAGTGTGGCTTTTTAGGTAGGTAGGTAGGACTAACCCCCGCAATTTACATGCAATCCACCCAATCAAATTGCGGCTGTCTACGTACAATGTAGGAGGGTAGGAGAACCATTTATTTTCGGCATTCCTACGGTACTGCGTCCATTGACGGCATTCCTACGGTACTGCGTCCATTGACGGCATTCATACGGTACTGCGTCCATTGACGGCATTCATACGGTACTGCGTCTATTGACGGCATTCATACGGTACTGCGTCCATTGACGGCATTCATACGGTACTGCGTCTATTGACGGCATTCCTACGGTACTGCGTCCATTGACGTAGTTGGCGGCATTCCTACGGTACTGCGTCCATTGACGTAGTTGGCGGCATTCATACGGTACTGCGTCTATTGACGGCATTCATACGGTACTGCGTCTATTGACGGCATTCCTACGGTACTGAGTCTATTGACGGCATTCCTACGGTACTGCGTCCATTGACGGCATTCATACGGTACTGCGTCTATTGACGGCATTCCTACGGTACTGCGTCCATTGACGGCATTCATACGGTACTGCGTCTATTGACGGCATTCATACGGTACTGCGTCCATTGACGTAGTTGGCGGCATTCATACGGTACTGCGTCCATTGACGTAGTTGGCGGCATTCATACGGTACTGAGTCCATTGACGTAGTTGGGCGAGTTGTAACAGCAATGGTACGTACGTAGATCGCCACAAAACATCTGACAGCAAATTAACAGTATACCAGTTAACATATATCGTCCATTGATTGCCAAAAGGGCCAATCCGCATATGAGGGGCGTCGTGAGAAAACCGGTCTTAATGCATGGGCGTAAACTGTCGTCCCGGATTAGCCTTTGCAGTCCGCACAGGCTAATCCGGAACGGCACTTGCCGCTTTTATGGTATTTTCTGTTTCAAGGAAGTCTCTTCTAACCATAAATCCACTGCACAGGCTGATCCGCGACGACACTTTGCGCACATGCATTAAGCCCGGTTTTCCCACGACTCGCCTCATATATAAGTCGTTATATTTTAAAATGGGATTTTCCACTGAGTCCCAATTAAAAGGGCCATTTTCCAGGTTATTTATGAAAAATAAACCTCATTTTTTTCACTAAATTACCAAAAAGCAAGAAAAATGTTCCGCTGGCGGAACAAAATTTCATATTGTTTCTATAAATTTATAAGAATTTGCAGTAAATGTTCATCTGGCGGTACAAAAATAAACTGTTTTAATTACAAGAAACCAACTTTAATGTTGCTCCAAAAATTCTTGTATTCCTAATTACAAGGAACCGAAGTGTTCCGCTGGCGGTACAAACATCATGACATTTATATTCAGAATAACAGAACACTAAATCAAAATTGTTCCGCCTGCGGTACAAGCATCCAAACATTATTATTCTGATAAACAAAAACTAATACACTAAAAGAGTTACGCTGGCGGTACAAGTAGCCTTTATATTCTAACTTACAATAAAAAATGTGTACCGCTGGCGGCACAAACATCCCAACTGTTATATTCTAAATTACAGAAAATAAGACAAAGAAATTGTTCCGCTGGCGGTACAAACAAACTGACATTTATATTCAGAAAAACAGAAAACCTAATCAAAATTGTTCCGATGGCGGAACAAGCATCCAAACTTTTATATTGTGTTTTACAGGAAACCAAACTACAACTGTTCCTCTGGCGGTACAAGTGTCTTTACATTTATATTCTGAATTATAGAAAACCAAACTAAATTTGTTCCGCTGGCGGTACAAGCACACCAACATTTATATTCTGATTAACAAAAAAATAACAAACTAAAAGTGTTCTGCCGGCTGTACAAACATCCCAACATCTATATTCTAAATTACAGAAAACAAGACCAAGAAATTTTTCCGCTGGCGGTACAACATTCTGATATTTACATTCAGAATAACAGAAAACTTATCAAAATTGTTCCGCCGGCGGTACAAGCATCCAAACATTTATATTGTGATTTACAGAAACCAAACTTAAAGTGCTCCGCTAGCAGTACAAACATCCCAACATTTATATTCTAAATTATAGAAAACAAAATAAAACTGTTCCACTGGCGGTTCAAGCATCCTGAATATATTAAGATTTAACAGAAAACTGTTCCGTTGGCTGTACAAGCATCCAAACATTTATATTGTGATTAACAGAAAATCAAACTTAAGTGTTTCGCTGGCAGTACTAAAGTATTTTCATTTATATTCTCAATAACAAAAAAATATGTTCCACTGGCGGTACAAGCATCCCAACAATTGTATTCTCAGTTAAAGAAAACCAAACCTAATGTGTTCTGCTGGGAGTACAAGTATATCCCTGAACTACTATGTCATAGGCTAGAATGGACACAGAAGTACCAGTTTTAACCTTTGGTTAATGCGTGTGACATACCATCTGGTAATGGCAAACAAGAGTGCCAAGTAACTTCAAAAGCCATACATCCATGGCCAAGTTATAGCCCGGTCAAGCGAAGTTCCAATTTTGACCTTTGACCTCTAAGTTAAAGTGTGACCTTGACCTTTAATCTACAGACCTGGTTTATGCGTACAACACGCCATCTAGCTGAGGCGAACATTTGTGCCACTATAGCCTTGATAAGAAGTGTGTTAGGACTGACAGATGGACAAAGCAGCGACAACATGCTCCCTTGAAAATCTGAAAGACTCCTAAAAAAATGCATAAAACGCGTTCTGCTGGTGGCACAAAAAAAATTTAATGTTGTTCATGTTATTTACAAGAAATTGCAATAAATGTTCTGCTGATCAGGTCAAATACACAACCTCATGTCCTGTTGCAAGAAAGTAAACTAATGATGTAGTGCCACAATAAGGCGTTTTTTTTTTCAGCATTCCAATATACAATGTATAACAAACACGACTTATTAAATAAATGTTCAATTGTTTTCGTCAAATCCACTTTCACAGCTGGTCTTTAATTTTGATCCGCAAGGTCTGAACACTGCATATGCCATCATCACTCTGGGTAGAACCGTCTCCTGCATTCGAGTAAAGAGATATTACAATACAAGAAGTATGAGTCATGACTATATTCAGTTTATTCATCAAGTGTATGCAATCATTTACACATACGAAATTGCCAAGAAATTACCTGTGATTACTATAATGATACATTAGTTTTAAAATGCCATTTGTTATTTATCAGAGATAAAGCATAACTTGACTAAAAGTATTTCAGCTGGTGTTAAGAAAGTTAACAAATTGAAGGATTAATATTCGTGTAATACCTTTGAAAAACGCACAAAACTATAAATTTGTGAAATGGACCTTGCACCATCATAGTTGATGACCTATTGTGATTGATTATTAAATCCATTTAAATAAAGACGTCAGAGTAACAGATAAGGCGCTTATTTGCGTAAATACCCAATTATGTAACACCATTTACTCAATTCATGAAACATTTAATGAGTGACAAAACTCAATTCATATACTGAATACTCATTAAAAGCCAAATATATTGCATACGTAATGATTGGTCAATGCTCAACTGATAGCATTATAGTGAAAAAATGAGAATTCCATTTAAATCAAGCTAATAATGACACGAGACCTGTAGTATTTTAATAGTCTTCATGATAACTGTAAGCAGTGGAGTGTGGACCGAGGCCACCAAACTTTTGCTCAGCCCAGCAAAGTTTGTAGTTAACTGGACCGGTGGTCCATCAAGTTACGGTTTGTTTTACGGTCACTATGTCATTGGTATTATCCTTATTACTATTTCCTTGCAATTATTAATCAATATTGTTTTCAATTATTATATATATAACAGATTAAATATACAAGAGAGTGATGGTTCAACTAAATTGTAGTCCGGTCCAGTCTCTTTAGCTGGCTTTGTGGAACTACAGTCCACTGATTTGAAAATTTATTTGTAAAATGGTAGCCATTTTGATGGAATTTGTGTATTACAGTTTTACTCCATGGAGTTTTTTCCAACAATGAATTAATGTTTGTGGCTTGGTATTAAACTAACATTAATGGCATAGCACAATTACAAATACTCAAATAAATCACCCAGTACCTTATTATTTTAACAAGAGCTGTCCGAGGACAGCACACTCGACTTTTCGTGTGCTTGTCAAAGTTACTGGCATTGTCTTCAAAAACAAGCTGTATTGATAGTAGGGGCCATTTAAAAAAGTGAATTTTCTTCTCGAGTTACTTAGTGGAAAGCATTTTGCTAATTTTCAAAACAGTGACCTTGACTCCACCCACCCCAAATGCAACATCATGTGATATCTCGCTATACGGTATCTATATAATAAATTAAGTTATTATTATTTCATTATTATAAATATTTCAATTTGTTCTAGAGTTATTGAGCTGAAACTGTTTTTTTTTCTATTTTTAGTAACAGTGACCTTGACCTTGACAAAACCCACCCCACCCCAAATGAATCCCCAAGTAAAGTATTAGTGTAGGGTATCTAGGTATGAAGATTCATTCTCGAGTTAAAGAGAGGCAATCAATAGTTGACGCTGCCACCACACCCTCTTGAATGTAAAATTTCTAAGTGTAAGAAGGCCGACAATTTTGACAAATTTCAAACTAGTGTTATCAAAATTGGCCTATGGGTTCATTTTAATACAGGGAATAAGTGCTTTACGTTTGAATGAAATCCCTCAAGCCATTCCTGAGAAACTAGCTTACTAAAAAATGTTATTCTAGACAGGACGCCGACACCAACGCCGGGGCGAGTAGAAAAGCTTTCCACGTAAATTTTCTGGCAAAACTCAATTCTAGCGAAATCCTTATTTGTTGCTTTTTGTGAAATAGTTCAAGTATATAAGTATGTAACTCTGCTATATAGGTTAAACTAAACACAGGCTCAAACACATATTTTGTTGGTAAATGTGTGTATTTATTGTCAAATGTATTCAAACTGCACTTACGAGATGGTTGTGGATGGAACTACCCCTTCCAGTCGCTTGTCAATTTCATGTTTTGGAATCGAGACCTGACCAATCGAAATGGAGTTCTTTTATAGCCCCTTGTTTGATATCTGTGTAACAAGATAGACATACAAAGGGTCACTGCTTTGAAATTAAGGCATGTATGTGATATTTAAACACTTACTGCTGTTTAGGAAGCGCCTTAAAGTGTGTAATAAGTGGACTGTCGGTTCACTAAGCCAGCTATAAAGACTGGACCGGGAAACAATGAAGTGGACCATAGTTTGTAGATTTTTTTTCACTCTTTTTTATTCAATCTGTTATAGAAATAATAAAAAACAATCATGGCTTTTAGACTGTCAATAGGTGAACAAGACTTGTGGTAGGATGTGACGTATGCCCCCGAAGCATATGCTTTTCAGAGAAGGGCAACACAATGTCAGTTACATGTTGGCAAAAATGACGCTTCCTACAAAAAGAGTTTTGGTCGTTGTACTCTGCACTTCCTCTCAACATCCTGTATAATTATGTGTTATTTTAAATTCCTTCAATACTAAGGTAGTCATTATCTGCACACACAAAAAACAAAGGGAAATAACGCTGTAAATATTGAAGAATGAGTTATGGTTCTTGTACTGTGCTCTTCCTCTCAACGTCCTCTATCAATATATGTGGTTTTATTTAAAATCCTTTCAATACTAATGGAGTTATGCTCTGCACAAAAAATTAACAAAGGGTATTAACCCCATAAATATTGAAGAAAAAGTTATGGTCCTTGTACTCTGCACTTCCTCTCATTGTCCTCTATCATTACATGAAGGTTCATTTAAATCCCTTCAATACTAATGGAGTAATGCTCTGCACAAGAAAATTTAACAAAGGGCAATACGTCCGTAATATTGAAGAAAGAGTTGTGGTCCTTGTACTCTGCACTTCCTCCCATTGTCCTATATCATTATACGAAGTTTCATTTGAATCCCTTCAATACTAATTGAGTTATGCTCCGCACAAGAAAATTAAATAAAGCCAATAACTCCGTAAATATTGAAGAGTTATAGTCCTTGTGCTCTGCACTTCGTCTCATTGTCCTCTATCATTATATGAAGTTTCATTTGAATCCCTTCAATACTAATGGAGTTATGCTCTGAACAAGAAAATTAATGTTTCACAGAAGGAAATTAAACAAAGGGCAATAACTCTGTAAATATTTGGAGAATGAGTTGTGGTCCTTATGCTCTGCACTTCGTCTCATTGCCCTCTATCATTATTTGCAGTTTCATTTGAATCCCTTCAATACTAATGGAGATATGCTTCGCACAAGAAAATTAAACAAAGGGCAATAACTCTGTAAATATTAAAGAAAGAGTTATGGTTCTTATGCTCTGCACTTCCTCTCATTGTCCTCTACCGTTATATAAAGTTTCATTTGAATCCCTTCAATACTAATGGAGTTATGCTCCGCACGAGAAGGTTGACGGACGGACAGACAGACAGACGGACGCTGCGCTTACTATAAGCCCACGAGGTTCCCTTCGGGGGGCATCAAAAGATTTGTTTTTCTTTTTAACTATAATTTTCTTAATGACCAAAGGAACTTAAATTGATGGACCGTCGGTTTAGTTAATGTATAAGTTTTGCTGGACCAAGTAAAAATTTGGTGGACTCGGTCCATGGTCCACTGGTCAATCGTTAAGACTTATCACAGGCAAAGTAAGTTGCTCAGTGTTTTCATTGCGTTGTAATGATATAACAATAAAATTGCAAAATTTATAGGAAAGTCATTATTTTATAATATGTAGTATCATTTCTGCATCTTGAAAAGTGATTGATAAAATATAGTATGCATAATCAGAGTGAGCAAAATTTAAATGACCACCATTGACAAGTATTCACTGCCAGTCCGGTTAATACATAACCAAGAGCCTATTGACAATAAGCCAAACCTGTTCATCAGAGAAGGTTGTAGGTAAAATGTTGATGACGGACAACAGCTGATCACTTTGTGATAGATTTATAAGTGTTTGTTGCAATACACTATACCGTACTTACCGTACCATGTCTTGCGACTTGAAACACCTTATGAGAGTTAACGCCAGGAGACTTTGTACCAGATATCAGTAAGTCTCTTAATGTGGCATGATATTGCAGCAGCACAAAAGTGTAACCCATGTAGCAATACTACACAAATCCTGTGAGCTGTTAGTTCCCTTGAGTTGTGATCTATACTGCAAGCTCTGTCCTTGACATTCACTGTTAAATTAAAGAATAATATATCAATTATTTTGCTAAATGTAAGCTAATATTGCAAAATTAATACAGCAAATATTTCATAAAATGAAGGCATTCTGGGGAGTTGACCATATACTAATACAGGGGTGCAGAAATCCTATGGCCGATTCGTCCGACATGGGTAATTTTATCGTCGGACGAGTCCATTTTTTTTCTGTCAACTTGTCCGCGGACATGTACAATAGCTGTTTAAGTTAAACTTTAACACAACTATAAAACATGTATAAAAGCTCGATAACAAAATGAACAAGATTTACTGTCAGTGAAAGATTTTTGTTAATTACAGCATTTCGTGACATAAGTAATTCAACACATTTTGGAATATTTGGTCTACAATAATAATGTATGAAACGGGCATGAGTTAATGAAAATAATACCATTTCATAAAATTTAAACGCGCAAATGGGAACCGCACTGAGCTTAGTGTTTCATATTTACATATTTAGCTTTTATGATCCAACAAATTCGACATTGCCTTACTTTTATTAAAACATCAGAACCATCACCCGCCTTACCAGCGATTACTATGCTTCTTTTGTCGCACAGCTGGGATTTGACATTTAAAGATCAGAGCATGTGCAGGTTTAATGAAGGGCTGTCTGATTGTTAGAGATTTATTTAATGTCTCTTTCGTTCCCCACAGTTTGCTATAACATTTGTAAACGTCAACATCGACAATACCTATTTCGCTTATCAAACAAATGCAAATATATATGTTCTGTCGTTACAGACCCGTGTATCCTACAGCAACGGCTACATTCGTTTTTTAATGAGAAAATAAGGACTGCGCATGCTTCCTCAACCGATCTGACTCATCTATACTCTGTGCACACATGTATATAATAGTTCGCTGCGCAGCGAACTAATATTTTAGTTTTAAATTTCTCGCTTAATACGCAATTCTGCACATAGGTTATTCTCAATATTTATTATAATATCATTTTAAAGATATACTGACAGCATTGGAATCAATATATAGATGGTTTTACATAATAATTTTCGTTCAAAATCGTACATTTTCGTACAAAATCGTACAGTCCCTCTTTAAAGGGACTATATCATCGAAAAGGTTATAATGAGGGCAATTTCTTCAAAACAAAATTGAAATTTGGATATTAATATTGGCATAATAACTATAATAATGGTTAAAACAGGGTATATATATTGGGAAAAGAGTGTACTCATTTTGAGATAATAAACAATTTATAATATGGGTTGTGTTTGCTTGGCCCTTTTCCTGTTTACATTTTGACGTCAGAATTGTGAGCATTTTGTCTAACCATATTTTACAAACGAATTCTTCTCAAACATGATAGCGCAGTTGGTTAAAATGCTGTCTACGGTCATTTCATCGTATGGCTTCTGAGTTTGATACCCGCTTAGGTTTTTTTTTCAGGCTTTAAAAAAAAATCAAATATCGTATTGTATATTATATTATGTTAATTTATTTATTTAATGCATATGTCTTAGTAAAGCGCATTTCTATCCAATAAAATAATTTATAGTGCAAATGGGAGCCAATTTTTCGTTGGCATAGTTCCTTTAAGGTATACACATCATGATATTTGGCTATAGTCCAATTTTCTTCTTTGTCATACAGCTTGTCATCGGTTTACTCACTTACAAAGGAGGCGTGCCCTGCTCATGATAATATTCAACTTCCCTGATGACATATATAATTAAATTATATTATATCTAGCTCATGGACAAGCTATAACTATAGTGTACGACGAATCTTCCATTGACAGCGTATACCCATTCGTTTAAAAAACCACCATTCGTTACTACATTTGATGGGTTTCGTGGGAAAATCGGGCTTAATGCATCTGCATAAAGTATCGTCCGCACAGGCTGATCCGGGACTACACTTTCCGCTTTTATAGTATTTTCTGTTTCAAGAAAGTCTCTTGTAAACATAGATCCACTGTAGGCGGAAAGTGTCGTCCCGGCTTAGCCTGTGCGGACTGCACGGGCTGATACGGGACGACACTTTACGCAGATGCATTAAGCCCGGTTTTCCCACGACATGCCTCATTTGTATTTATGTGTACTGATAATCATAAAAATGCTCTGTCGCATCAAACGCATATAACTCAATCCTAATAAGAACCATTGGGAAATGTTGGCTATTTTTTGCTTGAAATGGGCAGCGGTATAGCGTCTAAGTATTGTTCCGCAAAATAGCACTTGATGCAACAAACTTTTAAAATAAAAGTTCCACCTCTGAGCTGAGAATGTTAGCTGGTATTATGGTATTGAGGTATTTAGATTATCTCAACTTTTAAAGCGGTATCTGCGGATATCGTATTTGCCTTTTTCCGAACGTCGGCATGGAAAACAATTGAATGAAGTTTAAGTCCCAAAATGTATTGGGCGACAGTAAACGGGTCAATGTTTAGCCATGGTGGCCGGTGTGTATATAATAAGAGAAGCCACTGTTTTTCCCATTATAGAAAGCACTTAATCAAATCTCCATAGGGTCCCATAGTAAAAATAGCAGAATGCATGGCGTCGTTAACATCTTTCCTTTATTTCTAATGTTGCGAGTCTGGTCTCGTTGGAAAGATGTTTCCGTTTACTTCAACATTTTGCAATAAAACATATAGGTTATACTTGTATTAACTTCATGTCATCGTGCCTCAGAAAGTTGCAGTTCTGTTGCTCTGGTGAACATTAAACAATTGAGTAATTAAATTGTAATTCAATTGTATTCATATTCTGTTGTATTACTATTTAATTTCAAATGCATTGCTAGGAGGTTAAATTGTATTTACAAGTGCATGTATTTTGATTAATTTAGGGCTAATTTAGTAAACTTCACAGTTCATTATGCTTTTAAACCGGTTTAAACCCCTAACGCTTTGCATCGACCGTTCCAAGGCGGTGACCCCAGTTTTGATCATTTTTATGTTTGGTGTTTTGTTGTGCGTATTGTCCAGGGTTTCTTGCCTGGTGGTGTCTCTGGAGTTTCATTATTCTTATATTATATGCTACTCCTAAGAAAATGCATAAATGAATCAAGCGAACGAGACCAGGTGTCAAGTGCTATGCCGTTGGTTTACACTGTTCGCAGGGATATTCGTCGTTTGCATGTTAACCGTTATACCGTAAATTGGCAGGGAATGGAACCATTTGTAGGAGCTAAAGTTTTCACAAATATCATTCATATGCAAATTATTTGCAATTTTATCCAATCATCGCACTTGGATATCAGGTGATAAACAAGTAAACCTATTTTACACAAAGGAGCACTGGGTACACTTGTAATCTGTTCCAGTATTCAGTTTCCTATTACATGAAACAGACTATATCTAATTTGCATGCCCAAAACGCTAATCAATTATATAAGAGATGCAGACAGCCCGCACATTCAGTCTCTGTTAGTATTTGTTAGTAGTTGTAGAGCAATGCTTAGCTTTCATTAGAATGCTAGAATAAAATATATAACTTCACACTTGTGTTGTTACTAAATCATTTGACTATATACATTTGTATACCAGAAACCTACAACACTACAACATACGATATTATAACAAAGCGTGAACAATAGCTACAGTACGTAAAAATGCAAGTGAGAACCGTTATAAACATAGACGGGTAAATAAGACGATTTATGAAAGCAGACGATTACAGCGTGTTTATAAACAGAAAACCACGATTTCCCCTGTTTACAATAAATGATTGATCCCCTCATCATCAACAAAATTTAAACCGACTATAGTGTGGAGTTACAATTTTAGTGGCAAAACATGGAAATGTCTACTGACGATAGGAAATGGGATACCACGCCTACTTAGGTCAACTCCGACAAGCACCGTTGACAGCGTAAGAATGTTTTTACAAGACATCTCGGTCAAACAATTTTGTCCTCGCTTTCTGAATGGATAAACACGTTGTCAATGAAATCTCGTCGTATGGTCAACTTACCCGTTGCAAAAACATAGATCGCTCCGCCTTTCTGTGTGTATAAGGTTGTTTGTCCAAGGATTTAAATAAATTGATTGGATTATGCAACCACGTGCTATTATTTACCACTGAAATATAATCCCATAATTGGTCAACTCAGTCCTTGATTGACAAGTATCTACTGATCAATTGATTTGAAACTATAACCGTGTGTGGGGGACCAGTTTGAAAGTAGTTTAATTACACAGTACGCAATGCGGTAATTTCTTGACCGATGCGCGCACACTGATGATGTCCATCCTAAAATCCTCAACCTGACCTTTGCGGAAAATGCTTTTCACACTTATCAAGAAGGACACATGACCTTTGCGGAAAATGCTTTTTACAATTATTAAAGGCCGCGAGACATTTGATTGGCGTTCACAAAATCCTGCCGGTGACTAGACATATCTATTGACATGTAAATTTTCGATACAAATCGAGATGCTACGCGACATAAACCTATAAAAGCGATGAACTTCGTCGTTGCTACATGATTGTGAATGTTGGGATTCCTAACGTAGTCGTGTGGTAAGATCTATAACACGTACGTATGTTTTTACTTTGTTTTATAAGCTATATTAGTAACATTTGGAACAAAAATAATAATCCATGAACATTATATTGGTTCAACTTATGCATTGGTCAAATATTTATTGGCAATATTTGACATCACTAATTTTGTACATATCAAATTAACGCTTAAATCGTTTCACCGTATTTATAACACTTAACTACTCAAGATACCTTGTATTTAAATGCAACATAATAACTTAGGGTTAGATTGAGTTTTTTAGGATTTAAATTGTATGAAATACAATTTATTTGTATTGTCTATGGGGAAGTAACTAAACGGTTTGCACATAACATCAACGACTGGTTCATAGGAAATAAATTTTATTTCTCTGACATATTTCTGTCTTCTGTCTTATGCTACTTTTAACTTTATGTTTCCACTGTGAAACCGTTGAACGTTATATTGTTCTGCAATAATGTAGCTTCCACACACGCAAATGTATACACCACCACCATCATCATCACCATCACTACCACCATCACCACCACAAACAACAACAACAGTAGACCTACCACCACTACAGCAATAACAGCAGCAACAGCAAAAGCCTGCCACTACAACAAAACCAATCGATGTGTCGGTGGAATGGATCTTTTAAATCAACACTTTGTATTTAAAGTTGCAGTGATTTAAATACCTTAGGTCTTAGCAATAAAATGCAAATCACTTAAAGGGACATATTCACTGTGTGTCAAAATGACACTTTTCGAAAAACTGTTCACTGATCCCAAATGGAAACGAAAATCATATATAAGGAAGCAAAATAACTCTTCAGAAGCGGCAATACTAGTATGTTGGAAATCATATATCGTTAATGTACCATCGTACGTTAACATTGACCAGTAGATGCTTGTCAGGCAAGGAATTAGTTGACCAATTATGGGATTATATTTCAGTGGTAAATAATAGCACAATGTTGCATAATCCAACCGATTTACTTCAAATTGTTGGACAAACAACCATGAACAAACAGAAAGTCGGAGCGATCTAAGTTCGTCTACTGGTTAATTGTTGACAGGCATACTTCTGTTCTTTTTGTTGAAGTTTTTGACAACATGTGTATCCCATATATTGCCCAAAAATAAAAATTGCTATCAATAGACTGTCTGGCCGAGTGGTTAGCGTGACAAACTTTTTATAAGGGGGTCGTATATTCGAATCCCAAGAGCTTCTATACTTGATAAAAGGTTTTTCATGAATGAAAATCTGTTTGATAAGTCAAGATGATTTGATTTATGCGGGTGTTTTATAGCATCCTTTTAAACGAATACGAAAGTTAATGACCATTTCCCTTTAAATACGTTTCCGATATGCCTAATCCACAGGACTCGAACGCACCTCCACGACACCGCATAAACATAATGCACCTATCAATGTTTTCCCCCACGGGAGGGGGGGGGGGAGGGGAGCGGTGGGCATATACGGGACTTTGGACGGAAAGCGATTTGACAATCCGAATTATTCCGGGTCCCGAGGTAATAGACTATGGCCGGATTTTAGATCCCGGTAAAACAGCCCCCCCCCCCCCCGGGCCATTTGATAGACATATAACATCTCCCACTGAGGTCATTTAGACAAATATGCTTGGCTCTTGGGTGGGGAAGTAGACCCCCAAATATAAAATGTGACAAATTTCCCTGGGTCAGCCCGCCGCTCCCTCACCCACCTATTTTTAGGTGCATAATGACATCCTTTCCCGCCTTAAATGGTGTTACCAACAGAATGATGTTTCGTACATTTATTGTTATGGCTGTAAAGTATTAAATTTGCAGTAATAGTATTTTTCTTAACAAAAACAACAGCATTAACAACAACGCATTGCAACAGTTGTATTTGAAAAAAACAATAAAATAGTGTTTCTTTACTGATTGTATATACAAACTCATTACATTTAGATGTTACCTATAGTTACAATTTAGCAGAATTATGCCCCTTTTTGTACTTATAAAATCACGTTAAAGTTTGCGTGTAACAACTCCATATCACTATATCTACTACAGATATTCAAATGAAACTTCACACATGCCTTCAGGTTAATTATATTAGGTCACTGGCCAAGACCCATAACTGTGACCAGCATTTTAACAGAATTATGCCCCTTTTTGTACTTAGAAAAGTCAGATTAAGGTTTGCGTGCAAAAGAAAATTCAGGTTAAGGTATACGTGAATCAAGTACATATCTCTGTAACTATTAAGATATTCAATTGAAACTTCACACATGTCTTGCGGGTAATTGTGAATGGTCACTGACCAAGGCCCATAACTCTGACCTGCAATGTAGCAGAATTATGCCCCTTTTTGTACTTAGAAATTCGGGTCATAGTTTGCGTGCAACAACTCAATATCTCTATAACTACTACAGATATTTAATTGAAACTTCACACATGTCTTCAGGGTCATTATATACGATACTGACCAAGGCTAATAACTCTGACCTATAATTTGGCAGGATTATGCCCCTTTTTGTACTTAGACATACAGGTTAAAGTTTGCGTGCAAAACTCAATATCTCTATAATAACATGTACTAAGATATTCAATTGAAACTTCACACATGTCTTCAGGGTCATTATATGAGGTCACTGACCAAGGCCCATAACTCTGACCTGCAATTTAGCAGAATTATGCCCCTTTTTGTACTTTGAAATTTCAGGTTACAGTTTGCGTGCAACAACTTCATATCTCTATATCTGCTACAGATATTAAAGTAAAA
The DNA here is from genome assembly GCA_027627225.1 of Congeria kusceri. Lineage (NCBI taxonomy): Eukaryota > Metazoa > Mollusca > Bivalvia > Myida > Dreissenidae > Congeria > Congeria kusceri. Next base: position 190,026 of record JAPFQT010000065.1, read on the forward strand.
CTTCACATATGTCTTCAAGGTCATTATATACGGTCCCTGGCCAAGGCACAAAGTCGTGCTTTAAAACCATTTTATTAATGTTCTTATGGATGGCACTGTTAATGATTTCGACGCAATATGTAAACTTTTGGTATATGTGTCAATTCCCAATTTGTTCCTATTATGCGATAGTATTTATTACGTTATAATATATCAACCTTACAAACGACGAAAACATAAGCTTTTTACATGAACTCGTAGTGGACCATATTTGCTTTGCGGATCAAGCAAACCTAGTTATATATTTCGTCATATAATATCAATAAAGAAAGTGGTTGTTTTTTAAGTTTAATGTGTACAACACTTAATTCTTTCTGTTTGAAGCATTTATTTTAATATTAATTGCAGATGTAATGCCTTTAAATGCTTTTTTTATTCACATGTGTTCATCGTCTATCGAAACTACAAATCATGCTAACAATTACCACCCATATACTATCACTATGACCAATATGTATAAGAACCACGCCTATCTAGATATGCGGAGTGTGTAGAAATAGCAATACATTGTATTGTAATCTCCAATACGGTATTTTATTGCCTAATGGGCATCAATGTTTACGCCTATGGGGAATACGTTTGAATGTGCACTTGATTATCACCTACTAGTATTTATAAATGTCTTTATACTTGTAAAATAATTGCCACCCAGCTCTTATACTTTAAAGGGACTTGTTCACAGAGTTTAAGTATTTTTGAATAATGCCGTTAAATGTCTTATATACAAAAAACTCAAACGTCTGCACTAAAGAAAACTAAATAAGGAACAAATAGTACAAGATTTACCTTCGGGAGGGGGTGGGGGGGGCTCGAACCTACGATCTTCTGGATCAAAAATATGGCACTCTAACCACTCGGCCATCTGTCTTACTAATAGTTGGTGTATTCATAACACTATGTAGGTGATACATGTATTTTCTAAAATACAACCGCTGTGCATTTTTTACCAATTTGAAGTTATGTTTATCAATAAACGACACTATATTTCCTATATATTTCTTTCTCATAAATTTTATTTTGCATGTTTATATAATCATACTTTTTTTTTGGGGGGGGGGAGGGGAAACGCATAGGACTTCTTATTTTTTTAATTGTCAATTCACCAATCTGTGAACAGGTCCCTTTAAGATTTAAATTCTTGGTATTCTTGAGTTTAATTCTAGCCCAGATAATGGTATGTTCCAATATTGATAGCACCAATCTTGCTTGCACATGTGTCTTTGTTGTTACACTTACATTATCGTCAAAGCCCCTGTTTGAAGGTAGATATACCCAAGATGTTTTAGGTCCAAGTTTGCCTCTCTTGACTGCATTTATAATCCTCTTCATACGTATCTAGCATACAGGACCTTGGAAATAGTACAAGTCACATTTCCTTCTTGCAGGGTTTTGAGGGTGTTTTTTTCCATTAGAGTTGTTCTCTGTTTCTTCCATACTACTCTTGAGTTCACCGGATGTCTCACTGTCCAGGATTGCCTTAGAAAACGTTGAAAGGATTGGATATAATGTGACCCTCCTTCTCTTTCGTTTTCTTCCTTATGTCATATTCTTCCCGAAATAGTATATTCTGGCGACAAAATATGCATATTTAAATATGATTCTTTTGTATTGGTTTTGATATTAAATCATCTTGAAAACAAAGAAATGTGTGACGTACTGCTTATATGGTACACCCTGTATTCTAAGTTTGCATATGTAGGTTATAGCGAATACTAGGTATGTGTTGAATACAGATACGTTTATATAGCGAAGCCTAGAAAACCTAACCCGCGAGCCTTGGCGAGTGGTTTATTTTTTCGTGCCTAGCAAATAAACGTATCTGTATTCAACACTTACCTGGTATTCTATTTATCACATCATTTTCTGTCCTTATTTTGAAAACAAACGAAAGAAACTCTCTGAATAACACGAACAACACCAAATATCGTCGCGAAAATAAAACAATACTGTGGATTCATTTAATTTCGTTGACATGAAATTTCGTGGATTCGTAAAATCTGGCATATTCGTTCGATCTTAAATTCGTGGATTTCGATTTTTGGCCAAAAAACCTATAAAAAAAATACTGTATCTATGTGCTTTTTGTTTATTCTAACAGTCCTTGCGCTCAGTTGACATCGACTAAAACAACAACGTGTCAGTTACCCGCATTGTCCGTTACTTATCGTCTAAATCTCGCGATAACGTGGTCCTTAAAGTAACAATACAATACCAGTTAGCGGGATTAAACATAGGTGCAATATACCAGTATCGCAATAAACAGTCCAATTAATAGTGGTACCCACAGCGTCTTGTATAATTGTAATAAAACAGTGGGTCCTATTAATGGCTGTTTGACACGAAACCAGTTAAGCGCATGACAATTAATAAGTGACAAACTGCGAATATCGATACGTGCGTGGCAATTGAGAAATCTGTACCTTTCAATTATTCTATCAGTATTATCTGTTCTTTCAAGACGGAAACATCATACAATTATTTATTTTTTCAAACATATTTAAGTATAATTTAACATCATGTCAGTATTCACAGTAAATAATTATCAAGGGAGGTAAGACAATCAGCCAAACATGGGTCAAAAGTAGCTGCGCCCCTTTAGTCTGACGTCACAGTAGTGCAAATACTAAAATAATTTCTGATATAAGAATTCGGACGTAAACGTTGGTCGTACATTTGAATTCGTGGTTGAGCTGACCCACGAAAATCCACGAAAATTAGTGTCCGACGAATAATAATGGTTTTACAATATGAAGTTATTATAATGCGCGTTTATTAAGGTGGAATACAGATAAGTTAATCTCACGGGGTGTTATTTCGCGAACACAGGCGTAATGATGGGATAAATTAGTTTTACCTACGCGACTAGCCCTGGTATCTTTACAAAGAACTTTTTTTTCAGAGTGACGTAGTTGATTTGAGTCTTTTTAAATCCGTTGACAATCCAACTTCTTTTTAAATGAATTAAAGATTAACAGCTTGCATGACGTAAGTTAAAACAACAGCGAATCAAAATAAGTTCACGATTGGTATGGTGGTATAAATAGAACGACATAGGCATGAAGCACATCGGTGTAAATAAGTTCAGGATCGGTATGGTGGTATAAATAGAACGACATGGGCATGGAGCACATGGGTGTAACATTGTACCTTACGCGTTTATATGTTAGTAATCGTTTAATTAATCGCTGTTGTTTTGGTATTCGTGAGAAATTAGGAATATTTATGCAGGTGAGGTTTTCTTGACATAAGCTTTGTTTTCATTATTTTAAGTTATTCATGTTTTAATTTCTAATCAAATTATGCCTATACATGGTCTATAAAGCAGTATCGTAAACTTGGTTTGTTGGCGGATGTTGTTGACCGCGAAAGTTTGTTGTTCGAAACACTGTCTTGTATAGTGTAACCTTATAAAAAGAGCTGCCATTTCAAGTACCCTTAACCTTTTCTTCAAAGGGGCTTTGTCACAGATGTTTTTATTTATGATACATATCATTTAATGTCTAAACTGCAAAAACTAATCCAGTTTGGTTAGCCAAAAAACAAATATTATTTAAAGAAAAAAATGTGCCATTCTGACTGATATAAAATTATTATTATTAGCACTGTGCAAGTGATACACGTGTTTTTCAAAATACCGAGGAAAAGCGTTACAAACGCTTTATAATTTTATCCGTTTCATTTGATGATTTTTCTGTATTTTCTATACATTTTTTGTCAGTAGTGTTATTTCGCGTGTTTATACATAATGTAATTTTTTGGGGATCTATGACAACAATTTTGAAAATTGTAAATTTGCCAATCTGTGAATAGGTACCTTTACGAGGCCATTTACATATTATAATTATAATTTAACGAAAAGTTGAACTAAATTTTACACACAATATAATACAACAGAAAGTAGATTTAGTGCCTTAAATCTCAACAATATTTTATAACAAATACCTGTTTGTGATATCCCACGACAGTTATGGTAACGAAAATGACACTGCAATGTACAAAATTTAAGTCAAATACACTGGTCTAAATAAACGTTAATAAGTTGAAATTGGCAACTAAGACAATTGGTTTAGTTTATACATAAATATTGCACACGCGATCTCAGTCTCAAACCGGATTTGATGTTAATGACATTGACGCGATTTAAATGTGGATTTTGTCCCTCGTTTATGTAACGGTGTCTGTCCTAACTAGTAAATTGCAAATAAACTCGTTTTAAAGCTCACAAACCGAGTCGATTTAAAATTGTTACATTGATTGTGATAACAACGTTGGAAAATATAATATTCATTCAAAACTGAAATTATGATGCATGCTTAAGTGCAGTTGTCAAGTTGAACTTACGGGCAACAAGTTAAGCATTATTGTTGTTCGGCGTAGCTGTCTAAGATCACTTTTGACCGAGATTTATTGCGATAATTTTATGCAGCCGGAAAACTGAATGCCAATAAAATTGGGCACATTTTCTAATTTTAGGGACTGCAAACTTACAACAATGGTTTGATGTCCACCAATAACTGTTGCATATATTTGGGTATTAAAATTTACATAATTGTTTACGTAAGCGGTTAAAATAAAGTTTTTAAACATATCTTCGACATACACTCTAGAACTGAACATAATTATGAACAATTTTACTCATTGTATGTCATGAACATAATGTAATGTTCACTCACATAAAGAAATAATTATTTGGTTTAGCCTACATCAGCGGCACGCTCTGTAAATAACAATTAGAATGATCCCATTATTGTGCCCTGAAACGTTTCGGAGCCATACGTAGATATTCGGTGAAGATCGGTATGAGTTGGTCTATTATAGCGTATTCAACACACTCCAGAGAAAGGGTTGCATCATTGTAAAAATAATGCGCGATATAGCTGTGCTATATACATTCATGAATTTGCGTCCGGAGAATCATAAACTCGAGAATTTCAATAAATGGGGAATTTATATTTATAAACTTATTGAGCATGTTAATTTATAGTTGAATTGCGGCTGCGTTTTATTAAGAATTATTTATAATTGCACCTTTCTATCAACTTCTCCAGTAGATGTTATTCAATCTCTAAAATATTTCAAAAAATAAAATGTGGTGAACGAAGTCTCGCAAGACGTCGAAATGTTGTGCAAGTTAAAATAAAAAAAAAAAAAAAATGTGGTGAACGAAGTCTCGTAAGACGTCGAAATGTTGTGCAAGTTAAAATAATAAAAATAAAATGTGGTGAACGAAGTCTCGTAAGACGTCGAAATGTTGTGCAAGTTACTTGTTCTTCATTTGCATAGCAGGAATTAGGGCTCCAACGGGTCGAAAAATTTCTTCGGGTCGGGTCGGCGGGTCAAAATTTCAAAGTTCGGGTAATTTCGGGTCGGATCGGGTATTAAAAAGATTAATTCTAAAATATGGTAAACTACATTAAAACATTTATTTTCTTTTAAAGTTGAACATGGCAGATATGTCAAAAATAATTAGACTAATTACTGCACAAAAATGAGTCCTTTATGTAGAATTACCACATTCTTGATAGTAATAAATGAATTTATGATAAAATGGTGCTTCCTAAAACATCAATTACTGGATATATAGAGACAAAATTCAGTAAAAAAATAAAAACTAAACTTCAAACAAAAAACAAAGCTAAGCTAGGATATGCTTCCTATAGTAGAATGTAGGTGCATCTATAAGATTCAAAATGACTAGAGCTAATAGAGAACATCAGAGATCATGGGAATATAGGTGTATCTATATGTAATACCCGAAGCTAACATATTATTTGCTTTAAATTAGGCACCCACATTAACAGGCTAAAATGCACAATATAGACTGTTTTAGAACAAATATTTCATAACTCCGTTTACAATAAACGTGGAAGAATGTAACTGCGTGTATCATACTGTAAACAAAATCTCATCTCACCATATCAAGACTTATTCAAGACGTCTATAAGATGGGAAATACTCCCATACTGGCGATTTTAATGCCTTCGGTGCGTCTATTATCTTTATTTGCCTTGATTCAGTTGATTATTAATAAAGAAAACTTACAATTACTCAGAAACACGAGTTTGGTTGAACTAATGCAACCGCGAAATCATATAATATTTATTCCGGAAGTGTGATTGAAGGTCAGGTTGGCACAGGTCAAAACGGCCCGAACAAAACGGCCCAGTTGATTTTACGGCGTTCTTTTGAAAAATATTGACCCGACCCGGTACCGTTTGCGAAAACTTTGACCCGGAATCGCGGGTATTTTTTGGACCCGCGGTTTCGGGTTTTTTCGGGTACCCGTTTGAGCACTAGCAGGAATACACGATTTGCAAACCTAATGATACGTATATTGTATTATTTAACATAACTGTGTACACTTGTCTGATATATAATCATGTTCATTCATTCCCGCAATTACAAATGTCTTCTGACAATGCTAATTTGTTTAATTCATGTAACAATTATAGTAACGTAAATTACTAGCATTTAGGTTATTCATTTATCACTGGTGAAAACATGGTAGGTATGATCGGTTTAATCACGGTACACATATTGATAATGTTTGAGTTAATCTCAAATTAATTTTGGGTCCGAAAAGTTTTCTTATGGTGTCCGAAAAATCTACAGTCCGAGAAGTCTCCGTAGTGGGGACCAAAAAAGCTGGGGTCCGAGAAGTCACATTAACCGATCATCTTGTCCCTCTTGTATTATGTTTCGAGTAAACAATGATATATCAAAATTAATTTCAACGCCGATTGTCTTTTTCAAAGACATTCTTTGTTTTATTAGTCCTGAGGACATTTGTATGAAATGACGGATTGGTGTATATATAGATAATGTGTAACCTTGAATATGAGGTGAACATTTAGTTGTTGTTTAGTGCGTCTCTGAGAATTGTCATATTTTTGTCTGTCCAGTTGGAACAATATAGATTTTTGTCAGTGCAGGTCTTTTTTCTAGACACGATTGAATCCAACAAAACCATATGAGGCGTGTCGTGGGAAACCCGGGCTTAATGCATCTGCGTAAAGTGTCGTCCTGGATCATTCTGTGCAGTCCGCACAGGCTAATCCAGGAGGACATACTCCGTTTTTATCGTATTTTCTATTTCAAGGAGTCTCTTCTAAACATAATTCCACTGTAGGCGGAAAGAGTCGTGCCGGATTAGCCTGTGCGGACTGCACAGGCTAATCAGGGACGACACTTTACGCACATGCATTCCGCCCGATATATATAGTAATAATCATTAACGGCGTAAAGTTTACGTAATATATATAATACATGCAGTTGTATTTCGCAGTTCATGACTTCCGCACCGAAGAAGCATTGCCACAACAAGATAGAATGACACATTCCCGAAAACAGGAAACGAGCTGTAAATATTAACAAAGATTGCGTGTCTCTGACAACAACATTAAACGCATATGCCCAGATAATTAATTTATTAATGACAATGTTCATTCATATTTGTCGATTTCTAAAGATTTGGCGACTCCAGTATTCCCAATCTGATCCGTTACGGGGTCCATTCCCAAAGCTTCCAAAATATCACTGTATCCTAGTTCACAGAATAAAATACAAGTATTAACTAGGGAGCCAGTGCTCCTCGTTGAATATGCCTTTTTTGCCTGTGAATATCAGATTACATTCAATGGCTCCCTAGTCCACAACTTTATTATATGACTCTTTTATTTTAAGAAAAATGTTATTTCGTTGGTATATATTGTTCAGCAACAATGGTTCCGGTATATTTTTGCGTATCTTATACTTTTTAAACTGCGTGTTGGGAACCAAGATTGTCAGAAGTCATTTCACAAAATGCTATGTTTAGGTCATTGCATATGAGCTTAATTCTATATTTTGCCCAGTGAACATCAGATAAGGCCAGTGAATATGACATGTATTTGTGCTCGCCGATAGCTGTCAGGACCATTGGGAAAGTGTTTATTTATAGGTCATATAATAGATTAAATTATGGCAGCTATATGTGTTCGTGAAACCAAATTTAAAGGGACATCGACCTTAAGGATCGCAATAACTTATTGAATAATAATTAATAACAAAGGAATATATTGTTTTGATTTACTTTTCCAAAGTTCTTTGGGAAACTTTGCAGATGTAATATATTAGCAGTTGGGCACATTGATGTGCTGAAAATTTACCATTAAATATTTACAAAATATGTGCAATGCATATATATAATATAAACTCATGTTACAGTGTACATAAACTCATGTTACAGTGTACATAAACTCATGTTACAGTGTACATAAACTCATGTTACAGTGTACATAAACTCATGTTACAGTGTACATAAACTCATGTTACAGTGTACATAAACTCATGTTACAGTGTACATAAACTCATGTTACAGTGTACATAAACTCATGTTACAGTGTACATAAACTCATGTTACAGTGTACATAAACTCATGTTACAGTGTACATAAACTCATGTTACAGTGTACATAAACTCATGTTACAGTGTACATAAAAGAGAACATAAAAAATAGCCAATGAGGCCATACTGGAAACAACAAATATCAATTTATCAAACTCATAATAAATATCCAAAACTAATTTAAGAAAAATGTCCTCAGAATATAGAGGGAGATTATTCTGACAAATCCTCATTCATAATCGACAAGGACAGTTCACTACCTTCGTTTAAGCTGTAGAATAAGACTATCGGTGCATCCACTCAGAATACAAACTGGCAGATATGGTAGAGCTAGGATTGCTGGAGATCAACGATATTGTTTGTTATGTAATTCACAAGATGAAGAAGATGAATATCATTTTATGCTTATTTGTTTCGATGAGTTACGCACAAATATATACCAAAATACTATTACAAAAGACCCTCGATGTTTAAATTTTTTGAAAATTTGGTGTATAAATAACAGGACAAAGGTAAGCAAAATTTCTCATGTTATAAAATAACGCATCAAATAAAAGAAATCTTATGTTAAATGTGTAATGTTATATCAGTAGCTAAAGCATTTTACCAGCTATAAGTTCATCCTCATAAAATACAAATAACAATCAGATTTTTGTTAACGAATATATAATAAAATGAAGAGTATTACGAATTTGTAATACAAATACATAAATCGTACAATATTAATATCTATAAATATATTATATAAATTTAGTATATTGTGTTATTATGCTGTTTTCATGTATGTTCCATATAAGATATATAATAATATATACCGGATCTATTCATCCATTTTGTATAACATAACTTAATTTACTATGTTATGCTGTGTTCGTATTGTTATATTGACGATGTACATTGTTCAGTCATTAATAAAACACATGTTCTTTTCTGTTCTGTTTAAACCTTTTTGTTTCGACAACGAACGCATGTCTAGTTATATCTCGTTTTATCGCAATCACGTGTGTTACTTGGAGATCATGGTCATGTATGTTTTCTTTCTTGTTGGTCGTATTGTGCTGTATTGTGCTGGCATTGTGCCGTATTGTGTCGTATTGTGCCGTATTGTGCCGTATTGTGCGGTATTGTGCTGTAGTGTGCCGTATTGTGCCGTAGTGTGCTGGCAATTGGTAAATTGCCCTAAGTAAAGGACCATTTCATTAAACAAGGGGCTGCAGATGCACCGGGTGTTTCACATATTTTAGATTTGGGCAACAAAATGAATACAATTGTTGATCTACCATTTTATCGTGGCAGGTTTTAGTCATATGTATTAGTTTTGTCAATATTTCTGTATATGTTATATTTATTTCTTTGAGGTAACACGGCAGTGTAAAGATACTCGCACCAGCGCCCGTATTCGTCTTAGACTTAAGAATAAAGAATAGACTTAGACTCAAGAAATAATACTTGTGTGTTCGCAAATATGCCGTGTACTAATGTTGCTAATGTCATCAATAAATCATTATAAATAAAGGTAAAATTCATAGTAACAACCGTTTTTAGAACAGAACCGTTCGAAGAATATTTTTTATTCTTAAGTATTAAGTCTAAGAATTGATTGGTGAAAACCGGCCCAAAAGTCGCAATGGTTGAATATTGGGTTGTTGTTGTTTAGTTTGAGAGTTTCATTCTGTTTCTACTTTTCATCTCTGGATAAGATAGCTTCCATGATTTAAAACTGAAATGCGAATACGTCTAGTGAATGTGTTAATACGTAATTAATTAGTCAACCATTTTGTCGTGTGTTTTTTTTCTGTATAAAGATGTAAACTCGATGTTTATTTGAATGAAAATGAAGTCATGGTTTTAATGCAATATGTTGTTGCTGTTTCAGGAAAGAAAATTCATAAGCCGGATATCAAACATTCCTGAACGCCAGAATGCAGATTTTAGCAACAACTGTAATCATGTTAGCTGTGTTGGTATGCTCCACATATAGCATGGGTGTACCGGTGTTACCAATATTCCAGGAGACGAGGATCGATGACTTAAGGAGTAGAATTGTGGAACTGGAGACGGCGTTAGATTCTTGCAAAGTGGAGCTAAATAAACTACTGAGTGAGACAGGTAACATTCAGAATAATTTTCTAAACATATATTTTACATAATTGCATTTAAATTTGATTTAACTATATTTTGGTTGATGTTTATATTTGATTTGAACTATGTTTTTGGTTGACGTTAATGAACTAGTTATTATTCCATAAATGTTAAAATGTGCATAACCAATCAGGACTTGCATTAAGGGTAGTTTGGGAGTAATTTACTCCCAGTGTTAGTCACAGGACTTCCAAAATTGCAGCCTTGAAAGTATCAAAAAGTCAAAGAGAATGCTTAAGACTTCCAAAATCCACAACTTGGAGTTGTCAGGACTTTCAAAATGTTCACCTAGTTCAAGCCCTGAATATAATTCAACGCTTACAATAGGTCTGAAAAAAGTACATGGAGTGAAAAACATGATTTATGTAAAATAATAGCTGTACACAGAGTAGTGAATATGCTGTGAAAGTTGTATAATGTATAAATTTAAGTCACGCAATACTGTCAAAACTCATATATTATAACAAAACTTCCAAAATCAGAGGCCAGGAAGTTCAAATTCCAGGTTTCAAAAGTTATTGAAAGCCCGGACCAATAAATGAATGAAAGCTTAAAATATTGTACCTGTATTGATCTGGAAAAAATGTACATGCGCACGAGAAACAACATGTTATTCCATTACTCCGTTTTGGGGTTCTGTCATAGAAAATGTTTTTGGCTTACGTTGGCAGGACATAACAGGTGAATACCATTGTGTATTATTCCGTCTGTTTAAAAAATTACATGTATGTAACAATTTCTTACAAAGACAACTTAGTACAATATTGTTTTGTAGGAAACGTTGTGTTAGGTTCCCAGAAAAGATCGGACCCATCGAGTCAAAATCTGGTCGACAGTTACGCGGCACCAAATGAACGTGAGTATACGTTGTATGAACGACACCATATTACAGTGTTACACTAAACTAATTGGTGATGAAAACAATTGAAATAGTTTTTTTTATTCTGTGAGTTAAAGGAACTATGTCATCGAAAAGGGCCCCAAGGGGGGGGGGGGAATGTCTTGATTTGTTTTTTAGATACTAATACTGGCATATAATAACGATTAAAACAGAGTATATATAATGGGAAAAGAGTGTACGCATTCTGAGATACAAAATCAATTTATAATATGGGGTGTGTTTGTTTGGCCCTTTTCTTGTTTACATGTTGACGTCAGAATTGTGAGCATTTTGTATAACTATAGTTTACACACAACTCATTTCCAAGCATGATATCGCAGTTGGGTAAAGCGCTGTCTACTGCCATTTCTTCGTATTGCTTATAAGTCGTGACTTCGATACCCGCTTGGGGTTTTAACTTTTTCAGACATTTTATCTAATTTGTTTGTATCAAATATCTTAATGTGTAATATGTTATTTGTTATTTATTTAATGCACATGTCTTAGTAAAGCGCATTTCTATCAAATCATATAATTTATAGCGCAATAGGAAGCCAATTGTTCGTTGACATAGTCCCTTTAAACTTCATGGATGGTTTATAAAAATATATTTAAAGTAAGGCTACCAACATAAACTAATCAAACATACCCTGCAAAGCCTGCCCATGCACCATTACGCAAGCATTAAATTTGATTATTTGAAAATCAGATAATGATGTCCATTATCGAATGTGTTGACTTTGTGAAACATTGTAATATGGACAAGGCGACTGCAATATCAAACAGCTAAGACAATTTAGATTACCACACTTTAGTATGCACGTACATTTGTTTGAGTGTTTTGAGAAAAGCAAAAATTGCTTAATTAAGTCTTTTGTTAACTGTCTATGGTTTTCTATTTTATTGTTTTTAACTATTTCTTATTGTTACGGCCTCTAAAAACATAAATATAATTTAAATCCACTGTACTGTTTATAATGCTTCGTAATAGCACAGAGACATTTCTCTATTCATTTATCCCTCATAATATATTTATCAAACAAAAATAGCTTGTCAACGTTATACACTTCCATTTGCATCCGAATAAACTGCTAATAATATGGTACTCCTTTTCAGAAAAAGCAGCGTTCTCCGTTACACTTCAAACCAATCAAATTGTATCATCTGGATCCGCAATACTTTTTGATACCGTCATTACCGATGTTGGTAACAACTTCGAAAAGACCAAAGGCGAATTTACGGCACCGCAGTCAGGCACATATTTCTTTTCGCTGAACACAGTTTGTGGAACATACAGTTATATGCACTTGGCAATATACAGAAACTTGCAACCGGAGTTCAGGTCCTTGTGTGACAACCGCTCTGGAAATACCCAACATCAGAGTGGGGGAACAACAATCCTGCAGCTCAACAAAGGCGATAAAATAAGCGTCAGGATGACGTACCCGTTTGCTAGTGAGAGCGAGGCTTATGGACGCGGAATGACGTCGTTTTCGGGTTATTTGATGCCATAAAAGTTTCGACGGCGTGTGGAATAAATTCTTACAACACTACATATAGAGTGATAAATAATTATCTTTTGCATCGTTAACCAGTGCAGACAGATGTTGCCAATGTTGTTCGCTACTGCTGTACAACAAACACGTCGCCTGTCCGGTTTACTGAACATAACGTTGATGATGGTTTGAATAAAGCATACTGTTCTAAAAGACTGTATCATATTATTAAATGAAAATAAAATCAATAAAGCGTTCAGTATAAACTTCAATAGATCGCAGTTCACCCTCTGTTCAACACTTGTAATGTCCGCGAGCATGGCATTGTTCGTGAAGCAGATTTTAACTATTCGAACATGTGGGCATACTTGCTTAAAGTTAAATTAAACTGTAAGTGTATCCTGTTCATTTCAGTTGCAATAACACAAGTAAAAGTTAAGGTTATATATAAAAGATTATACCAACGATTTTATTATAAATACTGTCTCCCCATATTTACAATTGCGTTTTAGCATCAGTTAAGACATGTAGACGGAACAGTTGGCAATGTATCCTAAACGTTGCAAATATTATTGAACTTCCGGTGCAACCCGTATTTAAATATTAACATTTACTTCAAGGTGGATTCAATAAGTTGGCAAGCGAGCATACCGTGTGCTCCCGCAATAAAACTTACCAGTAAAATAATAACGCCTAAAATATCTTCACTTTACTGAGTGCTAATCCTGGCGGATGTCCGCGCTCTATGGGTGCTTTCTGGTTGCATTAGAATTCACTGAACTATGTCAACGAGAAGTGCCTCAATGGGTTAATTTCTGAAAAAAGGCATATACTTACGGTTAAACTAATATATTATAGGAACAATATTTTTCTCGCGCTTCCTTACAAAGCAGAAAAGCGCAGTTGGTTAAAGCGTTGTCTACTGTCATTTCTTCGTATGGCACCTTAATAGTGAGTTTCAAAGTGAGTCTTATCGGTTTTAATGTGTACAAACATTGTTTGCTGATTTTTTAATCAAATATCTTATGTTTTATATAAGTTATTCTTTATTTAATATACTTGGCTCGGCATAGCGCATTTCAATCATCTAATATCATTTATAGTGCACTAGGAAACCATTATTTATAGTGCACTAGGAAACCATTATTTATAGTGCACTAGGAAACCATTTCTCGATGACATAGTATCGTTAAAGGGACCTGTTCAAAGATTGGCAAATTTACAATTAAAAAAAAGAGAAAAATACATTATATATAAATAAGTAAAATAACATTTATGACAAAGAAATATGTAGGAACTATAGTGTCGTTTATGGATGATAATCAATTGAAATTGATACAATTATATTTGGCGTTTGTAACGCTTTTGGAAAACACATGTGTCACCTACATAGCGTTATAAATACATCACATGTTTTTTTAGACGTTTTAGATTTTTAGATATTTATCAATGTTTGTTGATCGAAATGTATCTTTAAATTTCTTTTTAAACAACAACAAAACAAAACAAAAACATATAAATCATGACTCTACACCTAACCTTTTTGAGACGGTTTGCCCGAAACACATTTATTTTGTTTGGCCTCATTTGAACACGACATTCCAAAAGCAAGCATTGCTAACGAAACTACACAGAAGAAGATTGTATTTCTTTTATCGATATACAATTGTTTCCGAAACTATATATCGAGCAGTTTAACGATGATCTTCGTAATATTTGATAGGGGAAATAACAAACATTATCTTGACCTGTTTAGTCACAAAACGAGCGATATGTATTTGGATGAGAAAACAGCTGCAAGAAATGACACTCAGCGAGTTGGAATTCTATTTGATAACATTTGAAATGTTATACAGCTTTTATTATACCCCCACAAACAAAGTCTAGGCGGTATATAGGAGTGCGCTTGTGAGCTTGGTACACATGATTGTGTTACATTATAGAACACAGGTCAAGTTCGACTTTGGTTACAAACCACTAAATTTTGAAAGAGTTGTGGCCCATTTTCGACTTAAATTCCTAAAACATGATTTCCGGACAATGACTCAAGAATGGCTTGACATATTCAAATGATTTTTAGTACACGTGTAGCATTTTAAAATACATGGTCAAGTCTGATTTTGGTTATATTGACAGAGTTATGGCCCCCTTTTGACTTAAATTTCTTAAAAACATGGTTTCCGGGCGATTACTCAAGAATTGCTTCGTACACATGTGTAGCATCATAATATACAGCTCAAGTTTTACTTTGTTTATAAACCACTATATTTTGACAGAGTTACTATATTTTGACAGAGTTGTGATCCCTTTTGGACCTAAATTCCCTAAAAACACGGTTTTGAACAACAACTCAAGAAAGACCCCCACATATTTAAATTATTTTTTGTATATAGGTGAAACGCTATAAAATACAGGTCAGGTTCGACTTTGGTTGCAAACCACTAAATGTCGAGAGAGTTATGGCTTCTATTGAAATTACATTTTTCCAAATACACTGTTAAACATTCACAAATTAAAGCATTTTCATTTTGTCAACTTCTTTCGAATGGATGCCATAGTTTTGTGACAAGGCCATATTGTGGTGTATATCCGTCACGCATTTCTAGTTCAATTTTGAAATATGCCATAATGAACATTTTGTAAATTATCTGTGCCAAAGACGTTTAAATCAGACCTATTAAATTAATTCAGAAAAGCTATGTTAAAAACTAGAATCATAAAAACATGTGTTCAAATAAAAAAACATATGGCCAAGGTTTGAACCTATACATCTTTTTGTCAGTCTACAAGTTTACCACTAGCAGGGTCGTGCCCAGGCATGAACACATACGCACGTGCATCACTAGCAGGGCCCTGCCCAGGCATGCACACATACGCACGTGCACCACTAGCAGGGCCGTGCCCAGGCATGCACATATACGCACGTGCACCACTAGCAGGGCCGTGCCCAGGCATGCACACATACGCACGTGCGCCACTAGCAGGGCCCTGCCCAGGCATGCACACATACGCACGGGCACCACTAGCAGGGCCGTGCCCAGGCATGCACACATACGCACGGGCACCACTAGCAGGGCCGTGCCCAGGCATGCACACATACGCACGTGTACCACTAGCAGGGCCCTGCCCAGGCATGCACACATACGCACGTGCATCACTAGCAGGGCCCTGCCCAGGCATGCACACATACGCACGGGCACCACTAGCAGGGCCCTGCCCAGGCATGCACACATACGCACATGCATCACTAGCAGGGCCCTGCCCAGGCATGCACACATACGCACATGCACCACTAGCAGGGCCCTGCCCAGGCATGCACACATACGCACGTGCACCACTAGCAGGGCCCTGCCCAGGCATGCACACATACGCACGTGCACCACTAGCAGGGCCCTGCCCAGGCATGCACACATACGCACGTGCGTACACTTGGCCAAATAAAAAAAAAGAAACTGTCATACAAATGTCTTTACTGAAAGTTTAAAATGAAAACTTTCTTGAGTACGGTCTTTAAAAAGTGTCAAAAGATGACAAAAAGGCTATTAATGTATTGCTTTTGTTGGAAATTTTCTAGAATATAACATTTGAATTTTAAAAAGTACGCCTTCTATTCTTCATAAGGTTTTTTAAACACTGAACTGACCTATTTGACAACAACACCCCAATCCCACATAGTGCATCGTTTGCAATTCTATAAACAAAATAAATTCAAGGGCAAGCACTCTTCCCAAGCACCAGTGCGTATTCCAAATTCGACCTCAGACACGTCCCTTACTAGACTTATTAATCTTCATTTAGCGTTACATCAAATGCCTAATATGCATGATTTTGATTTTATTCTCGTAAATTACATACGATATTTACGAAAGTTATAGCTCGTACACATTAGCCTGACACCGATCTTGATTAATGAATATTTTGAAATACCGTTATGGTGAATATATTACTTTCCGTACTTTCCGTACAAGAATCAAGCTGTTTCGATGAAATAGTATCCCGCTAAAATACTGTTATAGTATAACTAAACTCGTGAAACTCATGCACGAACAAAACCGAGTATAATAGGAAACAATTAAGCGTAATTTATGCCAATAGTCTTTACGAGTAACAGGTTAATGTGTCCGAGCTTTAATAATTGCCAGGTCAATGTTTCCATACAATACCAATCACTTGCACACCGGCTACATTCCATGCAACTCTGTAGTTGGCTCGGACAGTAGTCCCAACTCATAAAAGTGTCTTTAGTCACATGATCGGTACATTCAAACGCAACGCACATCCACTCTGTCCATTTTGTTTACATCTGCGAACTGATTTCATCTGCGTAAATGGGCATGAAAATAGTTTCAATAATAGGAATCAAACTTATTAATTTTTGCCCATTTATGGTAATTTAAAAACCATGTTTTCTTTATTTCTATGTTTATAGTCCTTACAATAAACTTTAATGTGCGTTAAATACAATTTTCCTTTTTGACAAGATTCTTGTCATTGAGCCCGTTGCAGAGGTTTATGGTGAGAGCAACGAGCGACAACTCTGCTAGGAGATTGATACAATACATAGTCCGGTAAATAAACAGCATTGGATTTATATACGGGAAGGCGCAAGTACAGACAGCAGAGCAGATTATCTTCTTAGTTGGTGCGTGTGGTTTTCAGTGTATGGATTGCTGTTTTTGTGAGAAAAGGTATATTACTTCATATACTTTTAAGAAACTGGTTTGGGTGGACAATGCTTAAAAACAGTAATACATTACAATAAAATTATTATAAATGTTGTATGCTGTGCTTGTGTTAGAGTTTTAATTAATAAAATACTGATTTCTTAAAGAATTACACATTTGTCGCCTATTGGAATTCAAATATAAAGTCAGCCGTATTCCGTATTCGTAAATGTTACTGATATAGAGCTAACAACGTGTAGGACAGTGGATATATGTATTGTTTGAATTGTTTTCTGCTTTGCAGCTGCTGTGCTTAATAAACACACATTTAATCCATTGCCTAACTGAAAGATGAAACGTTTTGTAATAAATATAGCATTTGACACCATTTCTCATTTCATACCATGTTTTATTAAACGAGTTCAGGAATTTTCTTAATAATCGAGCCTTTGGTGAGTTTACTAACGAATTTCCTTGAGGAGTTTAATAAAATATGGTATGAAATGACAACGAGTGTCAGATTTTTTTATGACATGCTTTCAAACGAGAAAAAAGCTTATAATTTTACCAGCAGATGTTGATAAATCCTAAAAGTTGTGTACTGATGTGACGTCATTTCTTGTTGACCACGTAATGCGATTGGTCAGTCAAAGAATATGTAGCCAATGAAAACGCTCAAAATGTTATCTTACACATGTGTAAGATAACATTTGACTAATTTTCTGTTTGGGTCTCATTCCCCACCCTATTGCTAAGCATTTTGTCTAAATCCCCACAGTGGGAGACTTTTGGTGTATCAAATGGCCTGCGAGGGCCCAATATTACCGGGACTGAAAATTCGACCAAATCTATCTCCCGGACCTGGAATTAATTGGCGTGTCAAATTTCCGCCTGGCGGGAACGCTTTCAGTCTAAAGTCCGGTATATGCCTGCTTGCTCCCCCCCCCCCCCGGGGGGGAATACTGATCAGCGTGACTACGCCCTTTGTCAAATATAAACAATATGACACTCCAGCTGCATCTTCAGATTTATCCGTATATATATATATATCATGTAACCCTTTATTCCTATTGACCAGTTGCCAATTCAACATCCCGCAAGGCGAAAAACACGAAAAAATACACACACAAAACAAATAAGGCGTGTCGTAGGATAAAAGGGATAAATGCACGTATGTAAAGTGCAGTCCGCACATGCTTTTCTAGGACGACACTTCACTTTTATGGTATTTTCTGTTTCAAGGAAGTTATAAATCCACATGCATTAAGCCCGGTTTTCCCACGATATGCCTCAAATATGAGTAAAACCGGAGTCACAAACATGGAACGGTCATTGCAAAGCATCTGGTGCGAAAAATATTTTCTGGGCACCTAAACCGCACATTTGTCCCGTAATTAATCACCATACATGTAAACGCAAATAAAGAATAACTTTATAGCATAGCAATTCAAATTAAATACTACTAAAAGATATTATTTTATTCAATTTAATCAAAATAAAGATTTTCATGTCACAGAACCTGCCAAGAGGCCTTATATTTATAATGCTTCCTGTACAAAATTAAAAACGTATGTTTGCCTTACAGTGTCAAAATCAAATGTCTATGATTGAAAGCGATACACGAAGAAGTACCACAACCGACTAATGAATGGCATTTTGTAAACTAGTGAACAAGTACGACTAACTTTTGCAAAATAATTGTATGCTTATTGCAACCTGTTTCGAATGATCACTATTCACAAGCGCTTTCGCAGCAAAGTCGAGCGTAGTAGACGCATTGTCAAAGCAGAAAACATATTCTGAAATTAAAATCCACACTGATCAAAGTTTGCTTAATTTTGTACGAGTATAACATTTTTGAACGACGACAACGACGGTGTCATCGATCACGACGCATTTAGAGAACTGACGATTTGGTAGGTCTACTACTTCTCTATTCCAGTTTGGCAGATTCATATTGTGTATCGGCCTGCCATAGAAGTCACCATGAGAGTTTCTGCAATCTACGCCATAGTAACCTTGTGGTTAGGCATCACATAGTGCAGACATCTACAATATCATTTGGCAGAAGTACATCTACGAAGTAAGAAAGTAAAGATAATGGCATACATGTTCTGACTTTTTTGCCTGACAATGAATGATGTAAAGGTTGTGTTTCGGTAGTCAATAAAACATTATTGCCAGCAAAATTTGATGAAATACTGGATTACTTTTTTATTAATGACAGAAATGACAAAATGGACGCTACAGTATGTAACCATGTGGTACACCAGCGCACCAATATAAGTCAAAAGGAACTGTACCATCTTAGGTGTGACTGTTTATAGGATATTCATTGCACTACATATTCTACTAAAGGTGTCCGGATAATTACAAATGGTAAAGTTATGTACACAAAAGAGAATACGTGTGTAAAACGAGGTTCTAACTATGTTCTTGCAAGACCGAATTGTATGTAAAATATAATCATTGATAAGGGCCTACACCTGTACTGCGTATTAATATGATACATCAATATCGAAAGATCCGATTAACATATGTCATAAGTCATGAGAATATTGAAATATTCATTATTAGATCAATATATTATATACAGTATTATATAAATTATTTTCCCTTGCACAGGTCGTGTTTGTAGATGAATTACACGGCGTTGTTTATATTATATTTGCAGGTAATGCCGTGAGATTGACAAGTAAGCCTTTGTACCCAATGGACACATACTTGTTGCTGCCTTCACGTAAGTTAACACATAAAGGGACATCATGCGCATACCACTTGAATTGCGTTACAATATATATTTTGGATTGACTTATTTACATTCAACACAAAAAGTGCCACCAAAACTAACAACAAACAAAGTTATGCACATAGTAAAACTACTAGCCGCATAATTAAGAAGCGATTTTAATTATGCAATGTTTTCTTTAGCATTCTTAACCTCGGGACGTTTGTATTCTGTATTGGCACAAGCATAATATACAGATCAATCGTTTAAAATAAATTGCAATAATTAATGTGAAAAGTAACATATATTGTAAACAAACTCCTTTAGTATTCCTGTGATGTCACTACAGGCTAACGATTAAAATCCACTATTTTAAAGAATGTATGTACGATCTTACAACGAATATAGTGGCATAAATACAATTAACAAAATAAAGTTAAATAACATATATTTCTATTTAAATAGAATAAAATTTAAGAACAAACATTGCTTTTAAATGCACAATAAGCTAGTTTTTAATCACCAAATAGTTTTTTTCTGTACAAGCGGAAACTCAAATACATGTATATACATTGACTTGACAGTTGGTTTAGGTTACACAACACCAATAAACGATGGAAAGTCGACAATAGTACTTATTTATTTATTTCATATTGAAGTGTTTTCTTCGTCATATTAATTGTTTCTGTTTAATTTCACGTTTTATTGTCACTTCCATTTGCTCATTTTGAAAATAATTGATATCAAAGATCGTACATACACACTTTAAAGGTGTTTTGAAACTCTACTACAGATGAGCTAGCGTTTCATTATCGTTTAAATTATTTACTTAAGAAATAATTTTCGATTTTTCGTTGTTTAACGAGTTCTGGTGCGTAAGAATAAAACCAGAAGGTTAGCCCAAATTGTTTAATAGCCACGCATCAGAACGACAAAGAGTTGTTTATTGGCCGATAAAAAACGACAATTCGAAAATTATTTCGATTCAAGCATGATTTGACATATGTTTTTTTCAATTGTTATTGGAACTACGTTTTACTATGCTTCAATCAGAATCGGAACTTCTTTTTGTGTTGTTTATGGGTAGTTTTACAACGATATTTTGTTATGTGTTTATACAAAAATTAGCGAGTATCATGTTATACTAGTCGTTTAAAGTTAATGTCCTTCGTTAAAACATCAGATTTCAGCAAATTTCTCGTTTGAATGCCATGGTAGAGTCGAGTGTTCTTGTTTCTGTTTAATCTTATATACTCGATCACAAAAACGACTGGTTTTCATTCAGAAGGTTTTCTGGTGGTCAGGTGCAATACATACATTTTAAGTTGCTCAGAAAAAAAACTTTTCACATCGTGTTTTGATTTATGATAATAACGCCAGAAGTATTTACGAATTTATTAAATCTGACTCCAATAAATTGCATCATTTCAGAAAGTGGTGGTACTGTAGCCTTTTCTGTTACACTTTTTAAAAGTCAAATTTTACCAACCGGATCCTCGATACGTTTTGATAACGTCATTACCGACGTCGGTAGAACCTTCAACATCAGCACCGGTGAATTCACAGCTCCGCTGGCAGGCACGTATTCCTTTTCACTAAATGCAGTTTGTGGAAAATACAGTTACATGCACTTGGCAATATCCAGAAACGAGAACCCGGTTTTTAGGTCCCTGTGTGACAACCGCTCTGGAAATACCCAACATCAGAGTGGGGGAACAACAATACTGCAGCTTTACAAAGGCGATAAAATAAGCGTCAGGATGACGTACCCGTTTGCTAGTGAGAGCGAGGCTTACGGACACGGAATGACGTCGTTTTCGGGTTATTTGATGCCCAGTAGTTTACATATATCTCCCCCTTTACCAATGTACTAAAGTCACAAATTATTGCGGACATGGGCTGGTATTCACAAAGCTCAGAAGGAAATCTTAGTTTTACTTAAGTGAAACATTCAGATTAAATTTTCTTTGTGAAATCCAATGATTTCTGTACAAAGAAGGCTGAAATACTAAACATATAAGCAATATGAACATGTTCACAACATTTTAATGTTAAAAGAGCTATACATCAAACAGCCAGGGACTTAAGGAATTTTATGAATTTAAGGAATTTACTTAAGTTTTCCTAAGGAGCTTTGTGAATACGGGCCTTGGTCCATAATATACATGTAGGATGTTTTGTTATGTAATGAAAGTGAGACACATTGTATTTGTTAACACCCTTTAAAAACCTATATAAAACATGTCTCTTTGTAATACTTTTTGGGATATTTTTGAACACAAACAAACCAGGCTCAATATTTTTAACTACCGGTATAAGCAACTATACAGCGGAGAGACGTAAATTTCGAAATATGTTACAATTATGCCCAGTCCGCGGATTTTGAATGTTCAATAGCAGACTAGGTTTTGTAAAGTATTGCAATCGCTTTAATCGCTGTTGTGATAAGATGAAAGGCTTAACTGAAAATTTCCAGATACACGAGTGTAATGAGCTTTCAGAGGATACACAGCCTCGTTTACTTTGTTTAGTGTTTTGGCACAGACCTCATAACATCAAGAACGAAAATAAAACCTAATTTAACTTTGAAGATGTTTTAATTTCCTTTTTGGCCAACAACCGAGCTTTTAACAATTTCAGTAATTATAAGGGTATTACTGGCAACAATACAATACATTTTCAGTCGACGTGAAAATAATTTTATTTTATCCCATCATCACGCCCGCATTAACGAAATAACACCCGTAGGATAAACTTATAGCTGAATACAGCAAAAGCGCATTATAATGACGTCATTTTGTTTATTATCGTGACGTCATTTGATGTTTTTCGTGTTATTCAGGGATTTTCTTTCGTTTATTTGCAACATAAAGACAGAAAATGATGGGATAAATAGAAAAAGAGGTAAGTGTTGAATACAGATCCGTTTATTTGCTCGACACAACAACCTATACCACTGGCCAAGGGTCGCGGTTTAGTGTTTCTAAGCCTCGCTGAATTAACTTATCTGTATTCAACACTAGCCTAATATTCTCTATGTTCTACATAAGCAGGTTATCAAGAAATGCCTCTTTAGAACATATTACCATATAACCACAAAACTTGAAGAATTTAAACTCTTTGTTAAAACAGTATTAAAGACAAAGATACATGTATATTGTTAATATATTAGCTGACCTCAAGAAATGTTGAGAACATTCACAGTAACATTGTATGGTGCAAAATTTAGGTGATACCCGTTTTTATTTCTGTTGATCGTGCCTCACAAAGTTGGTATTCTGATGCTCTGGCAACGTTAATCGTTGAGCATGTGTTCACTTGCATTACTATTTAATTTTAATTGCAATGCAGTGTATCTTTTTTATATCAATATATTTTTTATTAATTTTAATCCAAGGCCCGGTCGTATTCTCCAACCCATTCTTAGAGTTGAGAATAAAGAACAGTCTTAGACTCAAAATATACCTCTACGTTTGCAAATATTCTGGGCTCCAATGTTGCTTATGTCATTACAAATCGTTCTAAATAACGAATACTGTAATTAGAGTCGATGGAAAGCAAGTAAGATTCCGATTAACAGCGCTCTTGGAACATAAGTTCTAAATAACGAATACTGTAATTAGAGTCGATGGAAAGCAAGTAAGATTCCAATTAACAGCGCTCTTAGAACATAACATAATTTTCTATATTGTTAGTTTCCAAGCTATGTACTCGGGCCTTTTACACCACGTATTAAGGCTTCTTCCTGAGATGCACGACGATGACCTGTGATGCGTACTATATGATGCTAGATCTTGAAATCTTGTCAACAAGAAGGGATTTAGCTGATAATTGTATTTACTTCATTTCATCGTGCCTCAGAATGTAGCTATTCTGTTGCTTTGGTGAACATTAAGCCATTGAGTAATTAAGTTGTAATTCAATTGAATTAATATTCTCTTGTATTACTATTAATTTGAATTGCAATGCTATGAGGTAAAGTTTATTTACAAGTCCGTGTTTTGTGATTAATTCTGGGCTAAGTGTGAGGTTCGGCATGCCTTTAAACCGGATTAAACCCCCAATGCTTTGCATTGACCGTTCCAAGGCGGTGACCCCAGTTTTAATCATTTTTATGTTTTGTGTTGTGGTGTATATTTGTCCTGTATTGTATAGGCAATTGGTAACTCGCCTCAAATAAAGGACTAACGGATGGTAATAAGCGTTTCTCTCCTGATGATGTCTCTGGAGTTTCATTATTCCTATATTTAAGTCTAATAACAGGTTTGTGAATACGGGCTCCGGTGTAAGGATTGGCATGTATTTTTACCAATTTAAACGCATAATGCTTTGCATCGACAGTTCCAATGCGGTGACACGGTTTATATTCTATTTGTATGTTGTGCTTGCCATGTTTTGTTTGTATTGTGTGGGGTCATTTCTAAATGTTAGCAATTATTTGTTTATTTTATTATTATTATTTTGATCATTAAAACAATATTTGCACATTAAAATTTTTACGCAATTGTGCACTTGTTTCATAATAAATAGCCTCATAATGTTAACAGTTTTTGCCTACTGCTTATGCTGGAATTTCACATATTTTATGTTCTAACGATTACGTTAGTACTGACAATGTTAACTCTTTCAAATCAATTTAAGACGGTGCAATACCTTGTATAATCATCCAAATATGTTTAATATCAAAGTAGTATTCTATCTTAATGAACTTAAACTAGAAATATATTTACAGAAATTAAATGTGGCGTGTCGTGGGAAAACCGGTCTTAATGCATGTGCGTAAAGTGTCGTCCCGGATCAGCCTGTGCAGTCCGCACAAACTGATCCAGGACGGCACTTTCCGCCTAAAGTGGATTTATGGTTAGAAGAGATTTCCTTGAAACAGAAAATACCTAAAAGCGGAAAGTGCCGTCCCGGATTAGCCTGTGCGGACTGCACAGGCTAAACCGGGACGACACTTTACGCACATGCATTAAGACCGGTTTTCTCACGACGCCCCTCAAATGAAAATAAATCTTGTTGAAGTGAATATTGGGAGGTTTATCTGATCAGTTAGGGATTGGAAAAGGGAGTAGCTGTGGTAATACCGTTTACTACCTATTATTTCACCCAAGTAATATGTTCCAGCCAGTTACTGTTGTTTGACATTGTTTTTCCCATTATTTCAAACCCCTTTTTGTACCAGCCTATACCAAAGAAATAATTTTAGATTTATCGTTGTTTATCGCTGAATAAACAACGATTTGGAGTTATGATGCATAGGAATTAAAGCACGAGGGCGTCAGCCCGAGCTGTTTAATAGCCACGCATTAGAACGACAAAATGTAAATAATGCGAAAATTATTTCGATTCTCACATGATTTGACAAATATTTGTGCAATTGTAATTTGAACTACAGAGACTTCATTTTGCGTTGTTTATTGAGTAGCTTAACAAAGATAATTTTGTTATTTGTCTATAGAAAAATTAGCGAGTATAATGTTAGAATAAATTATTACTCTTGAAACTTTGTTGGAATCACCTCCAATATTACACTCCATAATGCAGGAAAGTGTGTATACTTTGTTGAAAGCAGTATTTGTTATTTGAACCTTCTAAACGTATGTACACATTCTTATGCATTCATGATAACAAGTGTAGCTGTATACGAACACCACAATGTAGTTTTACTTTTGTAAATATTGTATTTATACTTGTTTCTTTAATGTGTAGCTTAAATTTATTATATATGAGGTTAGATACCAGTAAATCATTGTGTATCCCTCCGTGGTTCATTCAAAAGTAGTGCCTATTACTAAAGAGTTCCTCTTCTCTTCTGGCATAAAAGCCATTTAGCAATCTCAGACATGGCTTTTGTGGTTATTTCTAATATCCTATGCGTGACTGCAACATTTTGGTGCATTTCGTTGGAGGCTAACTTGAAAGGTGAACTTTTGGGGTGTGTTTACTGTGGTATGGGGCTTTTGTCGAAATATTACTGCCGAAACCCTGTTTTCTACCGGTGCCTGCATTCAAGTGAGATGCATTTTCTTAGAAGTAACATGACATATCTTTTTTTTATTGCAAATTTTGGAAGAGGACAGATTTTTCTTTGAACTGACACCAGGCATGCACAATCTGAAATAAAGGAAATGCTAGAAAAATGCTTGGAAAGTTTGCCGTTTTATAATGGGACCCTGTGGGAATTGGATTTACTGGTATCTAACCTATAAGAAAACCAGGGACCGGCCCTTTAGGGTCCACTTATACATAAAATCACCATGTAACTGTGTTATTTTATTGCGTTTATTACTTTTTACGGGAATAAATGTGAATAGTATCGTAACTGACACGTTATCTACAATTTTTAAAGCGAAACCTGTTTTTTCGGGTTTAAAAAAATGACAAAAAGTACGGAAACTCGCCTTTTGCAGCTCACAGCACATCGAATCATGTTATACGCAAATATTACATGTTTTATCCCTTATGACTGTCCATTGCATTAAAATAAGTCTAAATGAACTGGTATTTTGACTGGTTTATGTGCTTTAGGTGTGCATTTTAGTTCTCGCTCCCCATACAATCCAAGTACTCAAACGCAAGCCAGATGGCTTACCATGTGTCATACTCAAATGCGTTTTGGGGGCATTTCTACTTAGCGGATCGACCTGAAATTTTGCATGTGTGGTACAAGTAGGTTATTAATGATGGAGAAGAGTTTTTTTCATGATAGCAACATGTTGAGTTTTCTTTAAGGTTAGATACCAGTAAATGATTGTGTATCCCTCCGTGGTCCATTCAAAAGTAGTGCCTATTACTAAAGAGTTCCTCTTCTCTTCTGGCAGAAAAGCCATTTAGCAATCTCAGACATGGCTTTTGTGGTTATTTCTAATATCCTATGCGTGTCTGCAACATTTCGGTGCATTTCGTTGGAGGCTAACTTGAAAGGTGAACTTTTGGGGGGTGTTTACTGTGTTATGGGGCTTTTGTCGAAATATTACTGCCGAAACCCTGTTTTCTACCGGTGCCTGCATTCAAGTGAGATGCATTTTCTTAGAAGTAACATGACTTTTCTTTTTTATTGCACATTTTGGAAGAGGACAGATTGATCTTTAAATTAATACCAGGCTTGCACAATCTGAAATAAAGGAAATGCTCGGAAAGTTTGCCGTTTTATAATGGGACCCTATGGGAATTGGATTTACTGGTATCTAACCTATGACATGCCTAATTCTGTACAGCAATTGTAGTGTTTGGCTCTTAAGTGTTTTATTATCCAGAACAATTACAGTGTTTACCTCATTGTCAGTATTAATTGTTGTGCTTTATAATGACGATGCAGTTAAAATGTGGTCGAAGTACGTACATTTCTATTATATTGAATCTGATATAGTAAGCCATGTACGGCTATAAAATACACATTGTTTGGACTATAGCATTGCCTGTTCATTACGTTCATAATGAAAGGAACGACCACTCTGAGAATAAGTTTGCAACTGGAAACAAACATCTGTACCGAATTAGTTGTGTCACCTAGTCGACCAGTTTCGGAGGATTTAACCGCCAGTTTCACTCGTGTAAACTAAAAGTGTTTCTCAAAGAAAGCACGTGTATGTTTCTTGGAATTTTTAATTGTCTTGGAAATCAAATAGCAGTTACGCGATGGTAAATGTTATTTTCTACATTACAAACGCCTCTTGATTAAGAAGAACATATAGTACAGCTGAAGCGAAATAAGTATATTCAATTCGGCGTCAGATTGAATGATTCGCGTTATTGATTGAAAATACCCGCCATGAATTTACGCGGATTACTCCGAGGGTGTTTGCTAGGTTAAGTGTTGAGATATTTCGCGCAATGTATCGCCTCCTCCAAGTCTACTCGCTTTTCGCGCAATGTATCGATCTCCTCCAAGTCTGCTCGGTTTTCGCGCAATGTATCGATCTCCTCCAAGTCTACTCGCTTTTCGCGCAATGTATAAATCTCCTCCAAGTCTACTCGCTTCTGTCTTGATCAGCCAGACTTCGCGATTCACTAGTGAAGGGATCTGTTCACAGATTAACGAACTGACACATTCAAAAAATAACAGACTAGTGTATAATAAAGGAGCTAAATAACACTACTGCCATAGAAATATACTCATGCATATTCATCAGTTGAAATTAATAAAATTATAAAGCGTTTGTACCGCAAAACGATGGAATCATTTGGAGTGTTTCTGCTGTGTTCGTTGAATTTGTTGAAAACACGTAAACCACAACTTAAAAAAAAAATACGCTGACATATATCTAAGTCGGAATGGCCGAGAGGTGACCGCGTTAGACTATTAATCCGGAGGTCTGAGGTCCAAACCCCGGTGGGAGCAACAGTTTTTAAAAATGCTTTCCGTGTTATAGTACTGGAGTTCTTTCGTTCAGATACTTTAATTTGTCAGACTAAGACTTTAAATGGCATATTTAAACTAGAGGGCCATGAAAGCGCTCACCTGAGAACTGGTACGGATGAAGACCATACTGTTCTGACAGTTTTTAAAATTAAGGTATCTTAACAATACGCAAAGGGGGATAGGATCAATTTAATTTAAAACATCAGTTACTGAAATAGGCTAACTAAAGTACGAGTTGGATAGTGGATGTGCGGTGTTTTTGCTAATGGTTCTCAAATCCTTTCTCATAATGTCAGTGACAAATCTGGAAGATGCCGAAACTGTAGATGTTGATGCCTTTTTCGCAGACAGTTTTGGAGAACTAGTTGCAATGCGATAATTGCGATGACTGTGCTATAAGGTCAAGTTTTGCTTTTTCTTTCATAATCTTCTGTCCAATGATGATAAAAGATGTTAATGCAGGCTGTGAAGCTATCAATGTTGCATGTACAAATAACTGCATGCAAGGTTTGCAACTGTTGGGAAACCAATTTTATCAATGAATTTTTATGGTCATACTCAAACTGTGTAAGTGTGGTCAACATTGAATAAAAAATCGCGTGTGCAAGCCAATCATTGATAACTTGTTCATGTTTTTTTCCAAACACAAGGTGCAATAACTCCGGTGTTTCTGGCCCGATCATGCTTATATTTGACTTCACATGTATTCTTACGTTCGTAGACAAACTGTGCACGATTGGTGAAGATTGGTGGGAAAATGAAATCTCTATCCTAAATAATGTCCATTTATTTTTTGGTATATTTCTCATAAACAAAGGGCAATAAAACTAGTGTTTCTAGCCCAAGTTTGCTTAGATTCGATTTTACCTTTAATCCTATGGTCATAGACGAACTGTGCAAAATTGGTGAAGATTGGATGAAAAATGAAGTCTCCATCCTGAATAATGTCCATTTTTGCATACATTTTCACAAACAAAGGGCAATAACTCCTGTGTTTCTTGCTTATATTCGATTTTAACTCTAATCTGATGGTAATGGACAAACTGTGCAAGACTGGTGAAGATTGGATGGAAACTGAAGTATACCCTGAATAATGTCGATTTTTTTTATATACTTTTTAAATAAACAAAGGGCAATAACTCTGGTGTTTGAAATACGATCTGGAACATTTGTTTGCGTCTGATGAGTTCATACACAAACTGTGAAAGTTTGGTTAAGATTGGATGGAAAATAAAGTCTATAGGTTGGAAAAGGGCATTTTTGCACTATTTTTGCATGAAAAAGGGGCACTAATTCTAGTGTTACTGGTGTGATCTGACCCAATAACAATCCCGTCTGAGATTTTAAAGTCATACACAAACTGTGCAAGTTTGGTTAAGATTGGATAGAAAGTGACGTCTTCAGCGTGAGAACGAACCCATACGGCACACGGACTATGGACGACGGCCACGGCATAGGCTCGCTGGCCTCCGGACAGTGGCGCTAAAAATTGAAAAACGTGTTGCATCTCTGAAAAAAATTGAATAATTAATGCCATTACAATTCAAAATTCTGATAATTTATTTTTCTTCACAATTATAAACTTATTATATCAAAAAGCGGGAAAATTTTACATTCTGACAAAATCCACCCTTTTAATAATCGATTCGAAGATATTGTGATATTTAACGTATTTATAATGTCCGTTTGAAGCTTATAGCTTTTGCGTTCATTTCATGGTCACCGCGTTGCGCCCTTCCAAAGCAGATACTGTGCTAGAGTTCTGCATCCAAATATAGCTTTATTTATTATACATGTATCAACTACTATTTATCTTGATAAGCAGCAAATGTGGAATGCAAGTTACATATTTAAGCATCAACACAAATTGTCTACGACAAAGGCCTGGAAAACGGCTTAGTAAGTGAGTATAATAGTATCGAGACTTGTGTCAAGTATTTTAACATGTCTTGTATGTTATGCCTAAAACAATTTTATTGTTGACATTAATTAGTCATCTCTTTGTGCTATAATCAAGTAGATCTACAATTTACTTGCTGTTTTGTGTTAAATACAAATACTGTCTTATATGACTAAATGTTTAATTTCTTAACATAATATTATGTTTATTTTATTTGCTTACGTAACTTCTTTACTCTGTTTTAATGTGATTGAAATGTAAATATATCGTTATATAAAGCCCCTGTTAATTATATATCAGAATAGCCACATGCAAGTTTTATAGTAAATAAAGTATTGATATGATTATATGTGGATGAGACTCAAATAAATATGAGGCGTGTCTTGGGAAAATAGGGCTGAATGCATGTGCGTAAAGTGTCGTCCCTTTCCGCCTACAGTAAATTTATGTTTAAAAGAGACTTTCTTGAAACGGAAAAATACCATAGAAGCGAAAAGTGCCGTCCAGGATTAGCCTGTGCGGACTGCACAGGCTGATCCAGGACGACAGTTTACCCAGATACATTAAGCCCGACTTTCCCACGACACGCCTCATATTGCCAATTTAGGTACACACTCACTAAATTGTTAAAAGCAGCATAATGATAACCGTTTAATGACCTCTGTTGTAAAAAAAACTATGATTTGAATCTCAAGGTGATCATCTTAGTAAACATGCATTAAATATTGACTTGGTCTCATTTGATTTCGTGAAAGGCAAACATGGCTATGATTCCATTCTACAAAAGCTTGTGTTGATGAATAATGGATCATTATAGCATGTTTGAAATCGGAACCTGTTCAAAGGACCTGTTCAAAGATTGGCAAATTAACAATTTAAAAAAAAAAATCATAGATTCCAAAATAGAAGTTATACATTATATACAAACAAGCGGACTAACACTCATGACTAAGAAATATATTGGAAATATCGTTTCGTTTATGGATAATCATCAATCGAAATGGAATAATTTATAAAGCGTTTGTAACGCCTTTCAGGAGTATTTTGGAAAACACGTGTATCACTTACATCACGTTAAAATACACAATCAAATGTATAAGTCCGAATAGCCGAGTGGTTTGCGCATGAGATTTTTTATCTCAACGATCCCGGATTCGAGTCCCGGCTAAGACACATATTTAAATTTAAATTTGTTCATGACATGTTTTGATTATTCCAGATAAGGTAATAAAATATCATTCTACTGAAACATATGCGCATGTATATTGAATAAGAATGATTCCCTATAGAATGAGGTAAAACGGGAGAACTAAAATATTATTACATATTTTTATATTTTTATATTATGACTGCTTTTGTCAATTTAAAAATATCATTCTACTGAAACAAATTCACATGTATATTGAATAAGAATGATTCCCTATAGAATGAGGTAAAGCGGTAGAATTAACAAGAGGGCCACTATGGCCCTAGGTCGCTCACCTGATATCTATGTATGAAGTTTCATTAAAATATCTCAATGCGTTCTTAAGTTATTGAGCTTAAACCGTTTTTTTACTTTTAATAACAGTGACCTTGACCCCACCCAACCCCATAAGAAAACCCAAGTGAAGTCTCGATATAAGATATGTGTAATAAGTTTCATTAAAATATCGCAATGCTTTCCCTATCAAGTTATTGCATGGACACTGTTTTTATATTTTCAGTAATGTGACCTTGACCCCACCCACCCCTTATGCCATCCCAAGCAATTTGTTGATATAAGGTACTTATGTATTAAGTTTCATTAAAATAGCTCAATGCGTTCTCAAAATATTTAGCGGAAACCATTTTTTTATATTTAATAATGGTGACCTTGACCTTGACAACACCCACCCCATATGTAATCCCAATCGAGGTCTCAAAATAATGTATTTATGTATTAAGTTTCATTAAAATATCTCAATGCGTTCTCAAGATATTGAGCGGAAACCGTTTTTCTATTTTCAGTTACAGTGACCTTGACCTTGACCCCTCCCACCACATATGCAATCCCATGCGAGGTGTCAATATAAGGTATCTATGTATTAAGTTTCATTAAAATATCTCAATGTTTTCTAATGTCATTGAGCGGAGACCGTTTTTCTATTTTAAGTAACAGTGACCTTGACCTTGACCCCACCCATCCCATATGCAATCCCAATCGAGGTCTCCATATAATGTTTTAACCAAATATGAAACCTCTGGGCCTTGTGGTTTCAGAGAAGAATTTTAAAATCATTTTGCCATTTACGTCTATATGAACCATGTGAGTCCCGGGGTGTGCCCAGCTTTGACCCCCAGGGGCATCTTTTGAACAATCTTTACAGAGGACCACTACACAATGTTATATACCAAATATAAAACCTCTAGACCTTGAACTTTCCGCGGAGAAAATTTTTAAAATTATTTTGCTCTTTAAGTCTATATAAACCATGTGACCCCCGGAGTGTGGCCAGTTTTGATCCCAAGGGCATCACTTGAACAATCTTTGTAGAGGACCACTATACAATGTTACATACCAAATATGAAACCTCTGGGCCTTGCGGTTTCAGAGGAGAAGATTCTTAAAGTCATTTTGCTATTTAAGTCAATATAAACCATGTTTGCTCCAGGGTGTGGCCAGTTTTGACCCCAGGGGAATCATTTGAACAATCTTTGTAGAGGACCACTAAACAATGTTACATACCAAATATGAAACCTCTGGGCCTTGCGGTTTCAGAGGAGAAGATTTTTAAAGTCATTTTGCTATTCAAGTCTATATAAACAATGTGACTCCCGGGGTGTGGCCAGTTTTGACCCCAGGGGAATCACTTGAACAATCTTTGTAGAGGACCACTTAACAATGTTACATACCAAATATGAAACCTCTGGGCCTTGCGGTTTCAGAGGAGAAGATTTTTAAAGTCATTTTGCTATTCAAGTCTATATAAACCATGTGACCCCCGGGATGTGGCCAGTTTTGATCCCAGCGGCATCATTTGAACAATCTTTGTAAAAGACCACTTTACAATGTTACATTCCAAATATGAAACCTCTGGGCCTTGCGGTTTCAGAGGAGAAGATTTTAAAAGTCATTTTGCTATTCAAGTCTATATAAACCATGTGACCCCCGGGGTATGGCCAGTTTTGACCGCAGGGGCATCATTTGAACAATCTTCGTAGAGGACCACTACACAATGTTACAGACCAAATATGAAACCTCTGGGCCTTGCGGTTTCAGAGGAGAAGATTTTTAAAGTCATTTGCTATTCAAGTCTATATAAACCATGTGACCCCGGGGTGTGGCCAGTTTTGACCCCAGGGGCATCATTTAAACAATGTTTGTAGAGGACCACTACACAATGTTACATACCAAATATGAAACCTCTGGGCCTTGCGGTTTCAGAGGAGAATATTTTAAAGTCATGTTGTTATACAAGTCTATATAAACAATGTGACCCCCGGGGCGTGGCCAGTTTTTGACCACAGGGGCATAATTTGAACAATCTTTGTAGAGGACCACTAGAGGATGTCAGATATTAAATATGACAGCTCCAAGCCTTGTGGTTTCAGAGATGAAGATTTTTAAAGTTTTCAGTTTTTAAATCTATTTTTAGATCTGTTGACCTACATATGCAGCGGACCGAACCGATTTGAACAACTTTGAAAGAGGGTCACCCAAGGATCATTACTGTGAAGTTTCGTGAAAATCTGCCGAGCGGTTTAGGAAGAGATGTCGATAATATAAAATGTTGACGCACGACGCACGACGGACAAAAGGCGATCACAAAAGCTCACCATGAGCACGTTGTGCTCAGGTGAGCTAAAAATAGTGTAATCTCTTGTTCTATGCATTAGCGTTTATAGTGCATTTGGTGCATAGTTAATATGCACAACATTTCGTAAGAATGAATAACTGTTCATATAGCGCTCTTCCATTGTTATTTGTTCTTTCGTTGCCATTGGCCGTCATTTAACGATGTTCTTCCGATATCAATAACAATTATCGTATTTTGTATTTGTGTGTGTATAAACTCTATTTGATATATAAGTAGGGTATCTCTTTAAATGCTATGTCATGCTATTAACTTGATGTCTCGTATTTTTTATTCACATACTCACAGCAATGCAAACATCTTTATCTATGCTTGTTGAAGAAGTAAATGTCAAGTCCTATTAGTGCCCACGTAACTGCACTCTTGTTCGCCATGAGTTGCAGCAATGTGTAAGAGCATAATGAACTTTACGTCTAAGTCATACTGAGTCATCGCGTTTGTCCACAATTTCTAGCTTATCATAAGTCTTCTTTTTTAATTCGACCGATAAATTTCATGATAAACGCTATTCACAAACTCATACCAAATTGCAGTCTATAAATATGTATTGCCATGTATATTGTATTCTTTGTATATATATATATATATATATATATATATATATATATATATATAAATGTAATCGTGACCATAGGGCGAATAAATTGTCCAACAAAGCAGACTTAAGGCGAGCGCGACCATTAAGGTGCCGGTGACTTAATTCTCGTAATTAATTACTAATTACCTATTTATGCAATCGCATTGGATTTTTGTATGGACATGCTGTGTGACCTACACAATTATTTGAAAAAGTATTAGGTTCGTTGAAAAGATGAATATATTTTTCTTTATTTTTTGAAAATAATTTATCTATATGGTCGTCAAATCCAGGCTTCGGGCGAATTTTCAAATATATCGTTTTTATTCTCTTAAACTAATAATATATCTTATGGGTTAGACCCTGTAAAGAAAGTTTTTCTAACACTGCTTTTTGTATTACTGTCTTTCCTGACATTCCCAGTACCTTTCGATAAAAGATATCCATTTATAAATTTTGAGGTGTCTAAAATTTTGCGTTTTGTAATTTAAACCGGAAAACTTTCCGCAGTGAATGCGCGATGCTAGCAATACAAAAACAGACTTAAGAAGCACAGCTCCTGATTGCTGATTCTGTTAAGCGATGTTGTTTTGTACTTTTGTATGTAACAAAATCATTAAATTTTATGATACAAGGTAATTATTCTAAAATTCGAAACAAAACTTTTTTTTCGTGTCATCTGGGCTAGTCTTTGTACTTGTAACGCATGTTTGATTGCAAATAACCCTTCGCACTGCGTGATTCAAGATATCAGGGTGTCGCATTGCATGTAGTCTGAAACTACGAAACTGTTGAAATCGGTATAGAAGCGACCAACGAAGAGTGATCCAAACCAATGCAGGTTAAACCAACCGAACCACGACGGCGAAAACTGAACCGCTACCGCCATGTCAAAAATTTCTACCAATAGTTTTTATTTTTCAATTTGGTTGTGTCTCTGTCCTTTTTGAATGCTTGTTTGCTTAATTGTACCGATGTATTTTTTCTTTTCAAATTAATACAAACACGAACGACTGTTTTACCAACTCACTCACATCCTCCCACAAAAACATAATTCGCCTAATTTTCATTAAACTTGGGCATAGAAGTGGATCTTTCTAGACATAAAAATACATTATTCAACCAATTATAAACAATCGGTAGTTATGTTGTAACATAATGTAAAATTGTTACACGTTGCCAAGTTCATATGTATGTTATCATTTCATTCAAACTTCATTCATTATGTTAAAAAAAAAATCGTCTTTATGCTTTAAAATATGCCTGACTTCGCCTTAATACTGCATTAAAGCAAAATAAGCATTAAGATACAAATGCAGTTCACATAAAACAATGGATGGTAACAAATAATCGAATATTCTTGTAATGTTATAATTTTAAACCTATTCGAAAATTCTTGAGATATTCGAATACTTAAAACTAAATTGTAAAGTGTTTTGACAATGTT
The DNA here is from genome assembly GCA_027627225.1 of Congeria kusceri. Taxonomy (NCBI): domain Eukaryota; kingdom Metazoa; phylum Mollusca; class Bivalvia; order Myida; family Dreissenidae; genus Congeria; species Congeria kusceri. The sequence continues at coordinate 226,485 of JAPFQT010000065.1, forward strand.
TACCAATAAATATTTTTTTGTGGCATTTTTTACATTTTTTTTTTTACATTTACAAATTTTACATTTTGCATTAGCTTGTCAAAAACGCAGACTAGCTGTCAAAATCGGTATACCATCATCTTTTTGGCATTTTGCTGTTTATGTTTATCGCATTTTATTATACAATTTATAAATAAGCACAATTTCATTGGTCTTGGCAGTGGTCGGCAAACCGATTTGATATTGAATGAGATTCCGGTTTTCCCAACGTTATATTTTGGTCTATTAATAGCAGGCCCTTGTTCCGCGCTTTATACAATCGGCGTGCTTTACATGTGTGCCGGGAAACAACCATTACACACATTAAATGCCGTAAAATTGTTACTGTGTTGTTTTTTAGTTATACATGTGTTATTGTGATGAAAGAACGACCCGTGATTTTGTTGCCTGTTTTATTGTTGTACAGTTAATTGTGTATTAAATGCTTATTTCAAGCATGCTCTTTGTATGTGTTCATCTTCTACAATGCAGATATTTTCAATTATTAACAACTTGCTCGAAACCAGAAACTACATGCATTGTCAACTATATGTATTTTGTGGATATAGTGATCATATAATAAAGCAGAAAGTGACTTGATGGCCATATAAAGATATTGGTCGGTAGCATGTAATATTGACCAATGTCTCGTATCAAGGTATAGGAGAACTAAAGCGTCTTGGGTGATAATCGGTGTCACTGCAAAGAACCTAATATACTTCGTATGTCAAGAGGTTTTGGTATGCATGCCGATGTCAATGAACTTCAATGTTGACGTTGATATTGACGTAAACTAATACATTACACTGCTCCGTAGATGTGAATGTGTATACACTCAAATCAATACCAGTTTTCTATTTATCAATGCATAACAACTATTTTTAATGTGTTAAGTAACGATATAGTGTTGTTTAAGAAAAAACATAAATTAATAATACATAGCAAAGAGCATGTCAATAAATTAGGTTGTGAACGGACTTTCCGGACAGCCATTGTACAAGTTCACAAGTTTATTTCAACGCTCAGTTGATGCATAACATGATGACAATACGAGCAATAATTAAAAAAATGATAGATTGAACGCTTTCGTTTGAAAGATTTTAAATTGTATAAATTGAAAAGTATTTTTAAGGGGAAAGGTTTATCAAACCTAACATGTATTGTGTATATGACATCATTCGACGTTGCAGGTTATAAGAAAGGAAGTTTGCCTAAAAATGTCTATCCTTGTGCTTCGCCTTAATACTGCAAAAGTAGCAAATCATGATTCGCCATAACTCTACTTAAGGGAGCTTTCGACTTTTAGTGTGACACTGCACAATGAAACAAAACAAAACTCAAATCTAAAAATGAAATTCAAATAATATTGTTTATGACAGCAAACACAATGTCAAATATCTGTTATTGATGAATATATAGAAACCATCATTTAATCCGTGTAAATGGTATAAAACGCTAGTCGCCCTAATGCCGTACAAAATGTATTAGACTTCGCCTTAATACTGCAGATGAAACAGTACTCAATAGCGTACACATTATAATTCACATAATACATACTTTTAATGAAAAAAAATAATAATAAACACAGCAATAAAATACCAAACAATACTATATTTGGTGAATATTAGGACATTATTATATTTGTTGGTCAGTTTAAATGACAGAAAGTTCAAAAATTAGCTGGATTTGGACGAAAGTGTCATTTTTAATTGTGCATCATGTTAACACATAGTAATGTTCTATTGCTTATAAAAATATGCAATATTAAAACAAAAATACTGTGTTAGTTCGTGTTTTTTTTTATTTTGTTTAAAAATAAACGACATATTTATGAATAAATTCTAAAAGGAGCTATTATAATTTCTTACTGCTTTTTATATACTTTTGCATTTCTAAAGTAGTTGATTTTGATTATCAAAATTTCAAGAATGTATTGTGTTTACTCTATATATCTTGCAAATAGTGTAGGTAAATTATGTCGTTGCGGTAATGACAACTCGTTTCGGTAATAACATACCGTTGCGGAAATGACATCGGCTATGAAATACAGTCAAATATAATGGATATATGTACTTTTTATTAATGTTTAACTCATTATGTTGAAAGAAAACATCCATTTAATGAATTGAGCCTTAAATCAAGGATGTTTTATTTATCCACATTTTAACAGCGTTGCGGAGATGACCGTTTCGGTAATGACACTTTAGCAAAAAATTCACTTGAAAATGCAAGAAATATTGTTTTACAAGCATTAAAAACCTTTCATATTAGATAGGACCATGCATGAAGGTGAATGGCTTCAATGAGCAATAACTATGTAACCACAGTTTTATTTCTCAGCACATACGGTAATGACAATTAGAAAGTATACGCAGTACACATGACAACTTTCCATCGATTTGAAATGATAACTAAAGTATCAGCTCTGCTATTATCCGGTTTAAAATATTCCAGCTTATATTCCTGATGATGACGCAGTATGTTTGTGTCTATATACGCCATCATTTCTAGAATGTTCAATGTTATTACGGGTTGTTGCGGTAATTACAAAATAACTGGTGACAAACCAAAAAATGTCACCATACAACGTTTAACTTGTCAAAAATATGATAAAAATGAAGCATCATATAATTTTCACTTGTATACATAATATTGATTAGTCAACCTTCTAGGCCGAAAATAAAATATTGTTTGTTTCCCCTACCGCGACCCATGCTAATGAAGGGTGGGTCGGTAGGTCGGAAAAATATTGTATTTGTATGCACAATAAGTCATTTTCATTTGTTTTCGTAATGTTCGAAATGTTACGTCAAAGTATTAATTCTTAATGTTTTCGTTGTAGCAGATTCATAACATTTACGTAGTACTATGTTCTAAATACCTAACAATAATTTATCAAAATTTAACAAACAATAACATACGTTAAAAACAAGCACGTTAGCAATAAAAACCTGTTAAAACTAAGGAGTAATAGCGTGACGTTGCAATTTGCCGGGCATCCAAAGCAGAACGCTGTTAGTAACGCATTTAGGACATAGTATTACGTAAATATACAGAACGTTATGAATCTACTACAACGAAATTATTAAGAATTAATAATTTAACGTAACATTTCGAACATAAGGAAAACATGAATGAAAATGACTGATTGTGTATACAAATAAAATATTTTTTCCGACCTACCGACCCACCCTTCATTAGCATGGGTCGCGGGAGGGGAATCAAACAATATTTCATTTTCGGCCTAATGTGTCCGAGCTGATACGAACTCCAAGTTGATACAAGCACACATGTTGCATGTGTATGTTATCATTTTGTTCTTATACCATATTTCGTAGAGTTTTATTTTTTTGCGGTATTAACTAAATAAAATATAACGGTAACTGGTGGGCAGAATCTAATATGAAAGGTTACCGTGCAATAAGTAACGTAAAAATAAATAGTAAATAAGTAAATATTGAATAAAAAGTATAATAAATAGTAAGTAGGTAAATATTGAAATTTAGTTTTAATTTATACACACGCTACTCATTGCACATTAAGCTTGCAAATTTGGATCGCGCACAAGAAAAATATGAAAGCGCTAAAGTTGAAACGACATACACGCTAAACAAGTATCACGTGACGTCTAAGAAACTTCCATGGCATCAGCATTGTGGAAAGTTGCCACGTTATGGGTAAATATGGTACAAGAAAAACAATGATGCAAAGCACCGTAGGGCGCCATATAATTGTGTAAAAGAAGGAAAGAGACCCTACATTAAATAAAAGTAAGTATGTATGATACAATTAATAAAATAGTAAACTCCTATTATACTGCGGTTCTAATTATAAAATTAAGATCATTAAAAAAGCACGAAACGATGGAAATCCATTTTTAGTTCCATCATTCTGTAATGTCCGTACAATAAACACGATCTCATGCTTGTTATGAATGATATTGAGTAATCTAAATAATTCACATGAACATATATATTTTACGAGTTGTGGACAAAGCACAATTTAAAGAGTTGCAATGCAAGAAAATAAAAGTGTAAATGCAAATCAGCCTCATACCAACGGTCGGTCACATTGCGGGCTCGATAAATAACTAACATGTTTCGGTAAAAGTATGCTACAACCATTACATATTCTATGAAGAAACTTAAATCGCCTTAATTCCGTCCAAAACTAGTTTTTACTTCGCATCAATACTGCATAAAAGCAAAACAAGCATGAATATACAAATGCAGTTCTAATGAACAACTTGACATTGTTGAATATAAAAAACAGTACAAAATGTAGTATAACAACCATTTTAGAAAAACAATGCTAAAAGACCAGATAAAGGGGATTTTGAAGAAGTTTCACAATTTTTGTTGATATTGGAAAAAAAAACTTGTTTCGCCTTATGTCCGCAAACAACGTTTTTTCGGCTGTTAATCACCAAAAGAATCAAACTAAAGAGTCAACTCAAAGGGACCTTTTCACAGCTTGACGAACTGACAATTTTCAAACATTCTGTCACAGATGACAAAACTAATGCGTAGGTCACGAACGATAAAGCATCGGCAATTTATGAATCTGAAAGGCGCCTCGCGATTTATATATTTTTTGCCTCGCGTGGTCTCAAACTCAAACATTTTTCGTTGGCTGACATGGGGAACAAGCAGTTTGAGCAACGGGCAGCGCCCGTGCGGTGAATATGTGAATTGGACGGTAGCCGCGTAGGATTGTAGATGACTGCAACTAAAATGTATTGACAAAAGGTAAACAGTCAAAGTAAGTCAATGTCAGTCGGCCGGCCGCAGCCCGACAAAACGGGAGCCGGTCGGTATATATACAGGCACCGCCCGATTCCCTGACGATAACTGTACATCAAAATATTTTATGATTAAACTGAAAGAAACTCCAAACTCAAAATAAAATGATTAAAAAAAGCAATCATTTCAGCAAAATTCAATGAGAAATGTAGACATGCCTATTTGTTATTTACATGTTTTTCATTTGAAGAGGTAATGTTATGTTATACAACATTCATGCTTTTCAGAATTTATAAAAGCAAAACGCTGACAGCGGAGAAAGGTTGTTGGCGAAAAAAGAAAGTAAAACATGTACTTCATGAGTGCATTTTTTTAAACGGAATCATTTGTTTGAATGTAAATTCAATTTCCCTCCTTTAAACTTAATAATGTTGCTTTTTATTCAATAGTATACGACATCATAATAAAAGTTATTTTTTAAGAAACAAACAAATATGTTTTCAAGCTGTTTATATAACGTAATTATATACATGCCAGTTAACAAGTCAATCTGCAGAATAACTGACGAAGCGTAATAGTTAGAATTAATTGATTGTTAGTGCTTCGTGGCCCACTGAGTCAAAAGAAGGTGATACGATGCGTGCTCTCGATTTTCTAAACTACTGTTTTAAATTAATACATTGCAGCAATGTTTGTCAAAATATTCAGAATTCTGTAAGGCCATAGCTTAAAAAGAGTCAAACTTGCAGCAGATGATGTTTCTTCAAAATGGCTTCAGAGCACTTACAGCTAACAGGCACACACGAATATTTAGTGCATGTCATAAGATAATTAATCTTGAAAATGGTCATTATAAAAACTTTGAAAATCAAACAAAAACAATCCGTATAGCAAAATAGTAAAATCTGAAGAAAATTTAAAGAAAAAAAAATCAATACAGAGAAACATTATAATGGAAAATATATAATAAACAGTGTGCATTTCACATTTCAATGGAGTTCAACGTTCAAAATAAATATGTTCATAAATACATTTTTAATATTACAATTTTATCAAACATATTTAGGCATATACGCCAATCCAACTTATTTACCTATTTGTTGTGATGATAGTTTAAGACATGTGACAAAAATCCTCGCATAAAGACTAGATTTTATTCTTTAATTGGATTTAACAGACAAAGTGGATATTTTTAACAACATGAACCCTAGTTGTATTTGAAAGTACACCAAATAATTATTTAAACATGTTAAGAAATTTAATTAAATGTTTGTGTGATCTTCTATTTAATAATTTGGTAAGAAACTACATTGCGAATACTCTGATGTGGAATCGGGCTTAATTAACCCTCAGTTTCTACTTGTATGGCCCTTGTTTTATTACCCCTAAAAATCAATATCCCTGAGACGGACACAGATCTTATTCATCTGTTCATCCTAATAATTCTTTTAAACGATAATAAAGTTATGCTTAGTTAAAGATCTGTACCTATACATTTCTATGTACCGCTGAACTATTGATAATCTTGTGACGCTTATGAAGCGTTTGCAACGCGAAACGATGGAATAAGCGCTTCAGTTCATATGCTTTAATATCTCAAGTTGAGACAATTATAAAAATGTTCTAAATTTCAAGGCAAAATTATTTGTCGAAAACTAATTTGTATATGACATTATTTAACATGTACGTTAAAAGAAAGTTGCTTTGCCTAAGTACGCAAATATAGCGAATCGTGTGCTTCGCCTTAATACTGCAAAAGTAGCATTCATAATACGCCGTAACTCAGCAAAAATGAACTTTCGGTTTCGAGTTTTTAACTGTATAATGAAACAAATAATTCTCAAACCTCGTACTGTACACCAAATAGTTATTTTATGACAGCAAAACATGTCGTATATGTCGTTGATAAATATTAGGGACAGTTATGATTTATCATTTTATCCGCGTGATAGTTAAGAAACGCCATTCGCTTTTTTGACAAAAACGTATTTTTGATTTCGCCTTAATACTGCATATTAAACAATGGTCGCAACAGCTTACATATATAATTCACACAGCACATCATTTTAATGAAAACAACAAAGAAACACCAAACACATTTGTATTTAGTTATAATCGAATGACTATAGACGTTTGCTAGGTGACTGATGTTGACAACTTACTGCTTCAGATAATACAAGTGAACATCGAGCATAGTTTTTTTTCAATAAGATGGTATAGCTTTAAAGCTTGTTTAATTATTCGACGTGGTAAAATACCACCATTTATCACATGCTATACCTTGTCTCCCGTATAATACAACCATTGCGAATATTTCTATCTTACACATCTGTAAGATAACATTCTAAACGTATTCATTGGCTAGATATTCTTTCACTGACCAATGGCATGTCGTTATTTTGGTGAAATGACGTCGTCAGCATGAAATGACGTCATGCAAATACACAACTTTTAGGATTTATCAACATGTTATGGTAAAATTATACTTTTCTTTCGTTTAAAAGCATGTGATAAAAAGATCTGACACTCGTGGTCATTTTATACCATATTTTATTAAATTCGTCCAGGAATTTCTTAAGTTAGCTCGCCAAAGGCTCGCTTACTAACAAAATTCCTGAACTCGTTTAATAATATATGGTATGAAATGGCAGATCCTATATATATATATATATGATTGTTTAAAAGATGAGGAGTCCATATGTTTAATGAAAATGCAATCCACCCAATCACCTTTTCTTACTCAGCTGAAAAAATTCTCGTGTCACAAACTAAGAATTCGTGATAGTTGCATGCAATTGATAATTATAACACTACGCAGTTATTTTTGCACAACCTGTATCGATTGTTTAACGTCAGGAAGGTTTTTTTGTCAAAGTGAATAAACGTCGCTCGTGTTTTTATATAATTTCCAGTACACTACATGACAAATTTAATTCGCCTTGAGGTTCCCTCTTTCCGCCTAATTTGCTCATAGAAGTGAATCTTTCTAAACATAAACATACACAATTTAACGAATTATAAACAAACTACATTTTTTGTGACATAATTTTAAAGTTTTAAATGTTTCCTAGTTTATACAAGCTCAGAGGTTGTATGGTGTGTTTTCTTGCATTTACTTCGTCTTAATTCCGAAAAAAAACCATATCTTCGACTTCCCCTTAATATTGCATGCAAGAAAACTAACCATTAACATAAATATGTAATTCACATAACAACTTATTTTCGTTATAGAAAACTACGAAAGACAAGCAATCAAACAATTCTAGTCAAATATATATGATTGATAAATACCTCGTCGTGGGTATATTGTCATGAATTGCATTTTGCCTGTTATTATTACATGTACATACATGCAATTCAAACTGATTACTAGTTTGTTTTAGTTTTGTCATGACGGTATTGACATCTTACTGAGCATATCTACAATAAGTCTAATTAGTAAGTTAATTGTTAAATTGAGACTGCACGATTTTGTACGAAAATTATAATGTAAAACCATCCATTGATTCTCAGGATGGCAGTATATTTTAAAAACAATATTATAAATAATGTTGATAATAATAGATGTTCAGAAATGTGTATAAAGAGAGAAATTTAAAACTAATATAATTCTTCGCTGCGCAGCGAGCTATTATATACATACTTACACAGCGTTTATACAGATCTCTTCTGATGACTCATTCAAAACCAAATGTAGCCGTTGCTGTAGGATAAACGGATCTTGTATTGGCAGAACATATATATTTGTATTATTCGATAAGAGAAATTGTGTTTGTCGATGTCGACGTTTAGTTATGTTATATAAAACGGGTTTTAGTGGGTAACTAAAGGGACATAAAATAACTATGCCACTCTTTAATTTGCAGTTCAAAATTTAAACACTAAAAGAGGAAATAGTATCACGATCGGATTCATTAAAACGATCGTACTAGTATGAGTTAGATAGAATCAGTGACCGAAACACCAATATAAGGTTGAAGCCGGCCAATATTTCTTATTATTAAAGAATAAATACCCTTCGCCTTTTGTCCGCAAAAGTCGTATTTTCAGCTTCTCGATTTTTTTTCAGAAACTAATACGTATGCACTGTGTATATAACATTATTTAACCCACACGTTAACAGACAGGCATTTCGCCTTAATACTAAAAAATAACGACTCTTGCCATGAACGTCGCCTTAATACTGCAATAGAAGCACGTTAATAGACAGGCATTTCTCCTTAATACTGAAAAATAACAAATCGTGTACGTCGACTTAATACTGCAAAAGAAGCAAACTTAAACATACAAGCTTGAATACCGTATAAAAAGTATATCGATTGGAAGGATAGTGAGAAAGTGAAATAAAATGTACATGTTTACGAATGAATAAAAACACTAAAAATGTCACAGTCATCATTTCACCAATTTAGTATAAATTAATAAACGTATTCCATAATCAGTTCAGCAGAACAATATACAATTATTGACTAGAGGGCCATTGAATATGATCTGTTATTCACTTGTAGAAAGTCATATTGACCGAGGCGCAGCAGATGTCAATATGTGTTTATGCCAGTGAATATCAGTCATATTCTATGGCCCTCTAGTCAACAACTTTTTTATTATTACATTATAAATTATCAGTTGTTTTTTTACTGACGTTACACGCACTTTTCGTTAAAAACGGTGAAATGTGCGCCAAAAGCACTTATACTGAAATGACGTGAATTCCGAAATAGAGTCGTTGTTATTGTTAAACCGAACTGTTTGTTGTAAGTGATGTCACTTAATGTATCAAGGCTGCGTTTTTGCAAACATTATCGTAACGTCTGGAAACGGGTACCGACGCTAGCTATTTTTAGCCCATTGAATATGACTGGGAAAAACCGAAAAGTCCATTGAATATGATATATATTTAATGTTGCCAGTCATGCTGTGGACCATTGGGAAGCCGTTTAATTATAGGTCATATAATAATACGTGTTAATGCCGTCGAGTTAAATACTACATTATGATACATTTAAATCCATTAACGTACACATGTAATTCACAACAAAACGTTATTAGTCATTAATAAATGTTAGGAACACATACTTTTTATTTTCATTTCATCCGTGTAATAGTTAAGAAACGGATTTCGTCTTAATGCCGAAAAACAAAGTACGTGTGTTTGACTTCGCCTTAAAGGGACCTATTAACAGATCGACAATTTTCAAAAATTTTGTTATAGATCCTAACAAGAAATTCTTCATTTTTTACAAACAAGAGAAATAACACTCATGAATAAGATATTTTTTTAATGCTAAGTAGTGAAATATAGAAAAATATCAGTGATGCATATACCTATATCACTCAGAGTGAGAGACTACTTTTTGGGGTCCCGATTTTATACAGTAAATGAAACGTTCCGCCATCGATGCCGGGCTCAAAACTGTGAAATTACGTCATTATTTGCGAGTCCCGGCGAAGGCAATATTTTTAATTTACTTTTTTTTTTAAATAATATTTGTTTTAGATTATTCCAGACGCTTTGGTTTTTGAAGTAAAGATATTTTTCAAAAATACGAAAATGTGTGAATACGTCCCTTTAAAACTGCACATAGAAAATGTATCTCGCATTTGAAAGGTTTATTCCATTATATAACAAGATCTCACCGCATATCACAAGTAGAAGGCCCTGTTTTTACTAAGCAGTTGAACTAAAATAGATGATTTCATATTTGTCTAAATTGACGAAACTTACAGTTAATGCTTAGAAGATGTCCCGAGAGGACATTAGCAGCGAAGGGTCTTGTATAAGTTAGTGCATCTGACAGTCTTGAAAAGATCTGGTAGTTACTGCGGAATCGTGCGGACAGACCAAGCAGGACCAGTGTTGTTGCAGCTCGACCCTCTCTCTGTCTCTCTCTAAGTACTACACAAGGAAGTCGTGCGACGTCCGCAAGTGCACCTTGCATGCTTGCTACAGGAAAAAAATACGTAGAGTGCCTGTATGTTCATCACACGATGTTCGCAGGGTGCCCGCAGAATGTGTGATCGACGCAAGGCCGACGCATCAACTTAAGGGCTTTCGCTAATGTCTGTTGCGGTTGTTGCGGCCACCTTGCGATCGAGGAAAACACGCACGGGCGCCGTAGGTCCGACGCACGTTTTTGACAAAAACCTCGACGAAAGCCCGACGATAGGTCGACGCAACGCGGTTGTTACCGAGGCTTTTTTTAGCTTTATAATTAACATCCATTGATAATACAGTAATAATTCAGTGTCAGGACAGGACAGGCCCAGTTGCCCAAGCAAATACTCATTCTCAAGATCAACATTTAATAAGAGATTAATTTACATTATATAATTTGAGGTCAATTCTACAGGCAGCAAACTTCTGCGTAAGACAACCAGATAAGTTTCGTGTAATTTGCAAGACAATTCAAAAATAGTTGTCAACATTTCAGGAAAATAAGCAGATTTGTTTTCTCCACTTTATTTACGGTCGCAATTGGAAATGGAACATGCATCGTTAGTGCCCTCAAATGCACACGACAGCAACTTGATATCAAGCTGTTTCGCAAATGTTTCTTATTTTCGTAAAAGTTTTTAAATGTTCTTTAAAAAAATAGTTTGACTTTTCGTGAAAACCTTGGTTTCGCGAAAAGTTAAAGACTTAGCATAACAGCCCCGACAGAGGGCCATGATTTGACTTTCTTGATAACCTGACAATACTTTAACGAAAGCTGCCAGAATATATCGCGAATTGTTTCCCAGTTTGTTTGTTTTTTGAAAATGTGTTTAAATTTCATGAAAATTTACTGTTTATCATAAACATAAGTGTGTTACTATATAATAAAATTATATGTTGACAAATTTCTAAATGTAGGTAATTAAACGTTAAGATCAAAAGTCATACAACTTTATATATAAGCGTCGGTTTATTGCGAATTCATTTTCGTGCACAATACAAATTCTAACATTTTGTATGCGAGCAATTAGAACTGATGTTATTCTCGTTTTGATTAATACTGTCGTCAATATATTTGTATAGGTTCTTGTGCAGACTGATTATTTCCTTGATTTTTGGAAACGTTAATAAGACCTGTAAACGCTAGTAAGACCTGTAAAAAATATGCTTTGATTAGTAATAAATTAAGTATTCTACATAGTATGAATTGGATTTTTCCTGGAAAAGAAGTTTTTTCTGAAAGCTATTTACTGAGATTTCTTTTTTTTGTCTTGTTTGTGTTCGAATGTTAGTTGTAACCAGACGAAACTTGTCTATAACAACGAACTCAACTGTTATTACATTTATTACTCGTCTGGTTATTCTTGCGTATTCCGGAAATATATGTAAATCAATCTAAAAATAGCATAGATGCAGACGCTAATAAGATGCGTAGCCTCTAACATGCGTGGGGGGGGGGGGGGCTGTGGTATTCATGTTGTGCGCACAACTATTTTGATGCAGATTTGTTTATTTTTACCCATCATATTTTTCAACGATTTCTACGTGCGATGCACACACCAGATCCGATCACAAAACTCTTCCCAGCTTTGTGTAATTTTGGCAAATCTATCAGAGATGTTATACCCTTCCCACCCGGCAAGTACAATGTTCATGAGACGTGGTGTTTCACAGCAATGGCAAGAGAAGAGGCTCTTCAGAACAGACACATGCAATACGTGAAGAAACTGTCTCTGCATACAAAACGTTGTTATTGAGGTACACCAGTATGACCAATATGTTATTAGAGATGATGGTTCCAGACGTGTAACCCTGCGTTACCAGATAATTCTACATAAATACATCCCAGTGTATGTAGATTGTCCAGACTGATTGTTGATGCCGACTTCACAGGTCTATGCCTACCCAACTCGAGGCTCCTACTCCATCTTGCAGGCCTAGAACACTGACACTGCGCGTAACCGTCTGTTACGAAAACACTTACACCTGTCGCTACACGGGGCACATCCGGGCTGATCACAAACCTGAGCATCTGATATCAGTTGACCTATGACTCCCCAAATTAGTCGGACTACCAGTCACCAGATGCCTGTTTCACATTCCATCATGCACATGTTCATTTGTAAAAATTGCTCATATGTTCAGCTGTTTCCTACTGCTATACGATACATGTACAATGTTTTGTTAACTTAACCTAGTTCTGTCATATAGAGCAGACTTCGATTTTTACATACTTACTACCCAAAGTGAGGGGGGGGGGGGAGATAGAGGATTTTAAATTTTAAATAAAACTTTAGTTCAATCTTTGTATTTTTTTCAAATCTTGATCGTTGTTGGTAGATGCCAATGAAGTATACAGCAAATAGACCACATTCTTATTAAAATAAGTTGTCAGAACACTTCTACTGTGTTCAAAATAATTACTAAATTGTTCAAAATAAATTTAGAGTGATACTCGTAAAAGTCGTGTAATTTGTTGTATTTTGTTTTATAAATATGGTAATCTTTGAGGCACTTAAGCTACCCCTAAACATAGGCATTTATTGTACAAACATTCCATACAGTGTTTCTATATCATAAAGAACATATTTGGGGGGTAAGACTTTGAAAAAAAAATTGATTTTGAATTTTTGTATGTTTTAAGCTCCACCCTACTGGCCAGATATTAATAAGCCAGTGGGCTTTTGAAATCAAGTGTCCGTTGTTGATGGTCAGATGTTGATGAGCTAGTTGGTAGTCAGTTAATCAATTTACCATTTAAATACAATGTAACTATTTAATGAAGCTAATGTTGACAAATGAAGAAAATAAAATTACTTCAATTGTTTAAGTTACTGCGTATCTCCGTGAATATATATTTAAGATTGTGAAATTAATAAATAATAGGTAAAATTTTAATTTACCAGTTATAATTTGGCCCTTTGTTTTGTTCGGAAAACATGTCAAACACAAACAAGAAACATTTAAATAATCATTTCTCAATTATTGTTACTATGGTCGAGATAGACTTAGTACAGTCGCTTTACTATAATCCATGTTATACTAAAATGCAACACTTATTTTATGTTTACTTTTTCTTTTCTTTTTTTCTCATACATATTGCTTTGTTGTGTGTATTTAATTTTGTATGCTTTTTGTTTGGTGACTTATGTGTTATCTTGTTGTATTTCACAATTTAATCGTTCCTATTTGATGTATATTCACAAGTAACAATAACCTAGCAAGCAAGCCCAGACAGGACCCATATGGGCCCCTTGAGGGTTTACATATGTGTTCCGTTTGGGCTACCGATATGGGACCCACCCCAGAAAGTGCAACTGGGATTAAGGTTGGTCCAATATGGGTTAAAATATGGGTCCACCTTGGGACCAATGTGGTCTCAACATAGGACCATAATGGGCAAACACAGATGAGACCTTGATTGGATACCCACATGGGCCCCACCCCACAAAGTGCAACCGGGATTTACCTGGGTCCCATATGTGTTACAATATGGATCTAAAATGGGACCCATGTGGTCTCCACATGGGACCATAATGGGCAAACACAGATGGGACCTTGATGGGATACACACATGGGCCCCACCCCAGTAAGAGCAACCAGGATTTACGTGGGTCCCATATGGTTTACAATATGGGTCCACCATGGGACCCATGTGGTCTCAACATAGGACCATTATGGGCAAATACAGTTGAGACCTTGATGGGAGACCCACACGGGCCCCACCCCAGAAAGTGCAACCTGGATTTACGTGGGCCCTATATGGGTTACAATATGGGTCTACCATTGGACCCGTGTGTGGTCTCAACATGGGTCCATTATGGGCAAACACAAAAGGGACCTTGATGGGAGCCCCACATGGGCCCCATCGCAGAAAGTACAACCGGGAATTGCATGGGTCCCATATTGGTTGCAACAGAGATTGGTCCTAAGGGAAAACCTGAATAAAAGCTTTACTGAAAAAGTCCAAACATGATTCTCTGCATAATCTGTCACTTACACAGAGGTAATTGTTGCGAAGCTGTTTGTAACATTCTATGGTTGTCCAACTTCAAGAACAGGACAATATAAATATAGGCTGTTAATGGCCACAAGTAGTCCTGCTAACCATGTATTGTTATTAACGATCACATGTCTGTCAGATGCAGCTTTACAAAAACCAACACTTAACAAATGACATATTATTTGGAGTATAATTTTGTCCATATCATCAAAGCTTTAAGTTGGGGTAAGTTATTAATGTATTGATAATAAAACACTTAACATCATGTTGTAAAACATGCTATTTTCCTATTCGGTAAACTTGACAAAACATAATATTTTAATAATAGTACACAAGAACACAAAATGCATCATGTAAGACAGATGTTCAAATAAGCATATCGATAATCTACAATTATGTTTAATGTACCTTGCATAATGTACTTGTAATTATTATATATATGTCCTCATTTGTGATTAAAAAGGGTGCGTATTAAAATAAAGATAGAGCTTAATACAAAACTTAAGTAATGGCAAATTACGAAAAACAAATAATTATGTATTATTGTATCTAATATAATGTTAAAATCAACATGAAAGTGTGCATAGTAAGTTATCTATAGAGCATTGCCTTGTAAATATTAACTGCAAGTGAACATTACTTTTAAGTTTGGTTATAAACATACCTCAATCCGGTTTTGAAACATTACAAAAAGGATTTGCGACAACAACTAAACTGGCTAACAACATTGTCTAGATCCAGCTGTATTCCCTGAAGTTTTAAAGGAACTTGTTCACAGATTTTCGCATTTTTTGAAGTATGCCATTTAAAGTATTAACTTGACAGATTTAAACATCGCAACTCAAAAAATTAAGTATAATAACAAGAATCACCGTGGTTCGCACCCGGGACCTGCGTATAAAAAAGGCTATCGCCTTAACCACTCGGCCATTCCGAAGTCTGTATTTCATCGTGAATTATTTACTTTATGCAAGTGTTCCACGTGATGTCAACAGTTTCAACGAAATCAACAGAAACACTCCAAATTATTCCATCATTTAGCGTTACAAATGCTTTATAATTGTATCAATTTTAACTGATGATTAGACATAAACGAAACGGTTTTTACAGTGTATTTCTTGGTCCGTAGTGTTATATTGCTCCCGTTTATACACTGTTCTTATATTTTTGGAATCGGTAACAAAAAGTTGAAAAATTGTCAATTCGTCAATCTGTGAACAGGTCCCTTTAATTAACAAACAACAACAACAATAACAGTTAAAAGTCAGTACCAATTCCTGTTATTATGAGAAAAAGCCCAGCTGAACACCAAAATGTTAAACAAATTTTTTTTTGGCCCGTAGAATCCTTTGGCTGATTAGGCAAACATTTTAATTTATGTATTGAATCATGCATGTAAATTTAAACATTTTTGTACAGCAAAAATGAATCTTGCAATTTTCAAAACATGTTCAATATACAATTATTACCAAATTGCTTTATTGCGCATATGTAAATGATTACATATGATTTTAATAATATTATCTTGAACGACACAAACAGTCAACGCATTCTCAACTTGAAGAAAAACAACATAAAATATGTCGATTCTTGTTAGTACTACACTAGCGTTTAAAATCGTTAGGCCAAAAGAAAAAAAAGTATGTGTTTCAGGCAACCCGACCCTACTTAACGACAAACCCTCGACCCTAAAGTTTTTAGCGACACTCTTTTTCCATGAAAGCCATATTTGTCAGATTTTAGTTGTTTTCGATGGTTTTGACCAAAATGTGTCTTAAAAAAAAAATCAATCCCGACCGTACCTAACTTTTTTGAGACCGTACCCCGAAAAACACATTTTTTGGCCTTAGCAGGAAGTTATACATGCAGCTGCTGAAATAGTTCTTTCAATATCATATTCAGAACAGTAACCAGTTCTGTTCATTTTGTATATATTTTTCCACAAGGAACAACTTATAACTATAATGCATTTATTAATTATTCTGGTAAAGTATATTACACTGACTTATATATAAACAAGAGCTGTCAGAGGACAGCGCAATCGACTTTTCGAAGTACTTCAGTTCGTATATATTTTGGAAAGTGGAAGGGCCATACATTTGTTGAAATACAAAACTGAGTTTATAGTGGGGCAATTACTTCATCAAATTAATCCAAGTTTCAAGTGACAACCTTATGTTATTGGGGATTGTTGATCCTATCAAGTTTGGAAGTTACTAGACATTGGAATAAAAAAAGTTAATCCGAAAATATATGTGAAAAAGGGCAAAACTCTTGCAAAATACAATGGGGAATGTAGCTCTTGATATTGGAGTCGATGACAAAAGCACATCTGAAGTTTCAAGTGAATAACTTATTTAGTTTCAAGCTATAAAACTTCTG
Source organism: Congeria kusceri (assembly GCA_027627225.1). Lineage (NCBI taxonomy): Eukaryota > Metazoa > Mollusca > Bivalvia > Myida > Dreissenidae > Congeria > Congeria kusceri. Next base: position 243,565 of record JAPFQT010000065.1, read on the forward strand.
AATATATACTTTAACCAGAAAATCTATACAAAAAGGGGGCATATCTCTGTCAAAATACAAAACAGTTTTTCAGAATGTTGCCGATGACCCTGGAGTTGATGACATAGGTATATTCCAAGGTTCAAGTAAATAACTTATGTAGTTTTGCAGTTAACAACTTTGGAATAAAAACTTTAACTAAATTCAGACGCGGACGCCGTCGCCAGGGGTAGTAGGAAAGCTCACCTTTTCATCTAACAGTCGAGCTAGAAATCAAACAAGGTTATATCCATTGATACAGAAAGTAAGCAAATTTAATAAAATATTGAACATTTTGACCTCGTTCAGAGAACTGGTTTTATCCTAAATTGGCGAAAGTAATTTACAGGCAAATAGAAATTATTTAGATATCTCACAAATGTTTCCCCATACAAATCAGAATGATCACTATTATTTTGCAAATCTGCTGGGGTGGAGCTTCTCAATACATGTTGTATTGTTACAAGGTCCTTTGTTTCCTTTCTTTTTTGCTATCACATTCTTCTGTAAACTAATTCAAGTAATTACTGAAAGCGTTATCATTAGAAATAAGGTCAATATAGTAGCACAGCTAGAGTATTTTTTTAAATCCCGATTTCACACAGTCTGGCACAACGCTTCATGCTATATGTGATCATTACGAATAGACTGAAAGTCCTTTCACCTCTGGAAAGCCCGCACTGTTGTTCTTGCACTGTTGTATTTTTCATGAACTTCACCATTACCACATTTAACTTATGCCCTTAATTTATCTCGGTAGGTGACAACAATATAGTCATTAATTTAATACTTCAAACTCCATTTCTTTCCTTCAATATATATTAATTTTAGCAATCCTCGACTTGTAGCGAACACATTTCGTTGACTGCTTCTGAACGAAAAAACTAAATTTATTTCAGACAAAATTTCCTGCAGCTGCTTTACATGTACATTAAGTGAACTTAATACACGCATATTTTTGTAAAACTATAAATGCTTAATTGTTATTTATACTAAACATCAGGTCTACAATTTTAAGTTAAAAAAACAACAACAGCCATATCAGTTTGCAAAATAATCCTATATAGACATACATATTTAAACGGCTGTTTGTATTGGGAATTGAAAATGTTTAGCATTTCGCAATAATACAAAGACACATACCAGTACCAAATTTGATTAGTTAGTTGAATGGTGATTCGCACGCGTTTTACACCAACCTAATTTTGCAGAACACCAACCAATTTCTGTTAAACCATACATAAGAAAAGTTGACAGAGAAAATGCTACAATAATGTTAATATTTATTTTGATTACAAAAGCCAAAATATTTGATATTTTACGTGAGACCAGGTCTGGCAATATAATGTCTATGCATGCGATAGATACATCAAGATACATCGCAAATTTAGGTATATAAGGCAAGGATATGTATTAACATATAGGTTATCATTGGAACTTGTTTCTACATTACAGTTTTACCAATTATTATAAATTACAGAGCAATTTAACTCATCGAAAAGAAAGCCCATTGTTGGATGTGGATGGTTGCTGAAAAGCAGTTTGCATCCCGACCAAGGGCAAGGATTGTATGAGGGACTTAATTAGATATGTTCTTCATTTGCTTAGTTGCTCTCTCTTCAACCCTGGTACCGCCAAAGCAGCAAACAATGAGATATTGTGCATATTATAATATTATAATTATAGCAATGCAATATTTTGAATGCACAATAGCAAAAATTAATGTTCTATCTCGCGAAAGTGTGTGACAAATTTTAATCAGGTTTAGAAAACCCAACTCTTTCACAATACTAGTAACAGCGCAAATTTAAGTTGCTTTATAAATATAATATATATTATTAACACTTTGTATAACTTACCTGTCTGTTTTAATATAAAAAACGCCTAACATGTTTCTTGAGTCCGTTCACTCAAAAATATCTTCGCCCTTTGTTCCGTTCGCCCTATATTCCGCTCGCCCTGGGTCCGTTCGCCCTACTTTCATTTTTATTAAAGAGTATATGTTGAAATGTATTAATGCATGATGACATTTAATTATTTCCAAAGATCAAAAGGGTCTATTTGCTGTATACTTTAATGGCATCTACCAACAATGATCAAGGTTTGACAAAAAAAGACAAAGATTAAACTAGTGTTTTATTTAAAATTTAAAATCCTCTATCTCTCCCCCTCACTTTGGGTAGTAAGTATGTAAAAAAAAGACCTTTCTAATGGAAGAACTAGGTTAATTTAATAAAACATTGTACATGTACCGTATAACAGTATGAAACAGCTGAACATATGAAAACCTATTACAAATGAACATGTGCATGATGGAATGTGAAAGAAATTTACTTACAATGTAGTCCTCAAGTCACTAAAATATCAAACACTACAGTAACATAATATTAAATATAATTGACAACTCTATCTATTGCAAACATAATGAAATTAACGTTGCATAATATCAAGCACAGTCGTAAACATTACAAGTAAATATGTGCACGTAAAGTGAAAACACAGTAGTCTCATTTTTTCACATAATTGTCATTTACTATGTTATGCATAGAATAACTCTTGTTCTGGTAAAATAACTCAAATGTTTAAATGCGACTATATGAGGGAAAAGAGACTACACCATATAAACAACCACAACATAGCATTATGGCAAGATTCAGAGACAATTCCATGTCATTGTCGTTCTGCAATGTAGGAGCACGCCTTAATCTGGTTGATCGTCTAGGTTGAAAGGTACATCAGAAACGGATATGCCACGTGTAGCGACAGGTGTCTGTATTGGCTCGGGCTGCCTAGGTGTTCTCGTAACAGACGGTAACGCGCAGTGTCAGTGTTCTAGGCCTACAAGTTGGAGGAGGAGCCTCGAGTTGGGTAGGCATAGACCTGTGAAGTCGGCATCAACAATCAGTCTGGACAATCTACATACATTGGGATGTATTTACGTAGAATTATCTGGTTACGCAGGGTTACACGTCTGGAACCATCAGCTCTAATTACATATTGGTCAGACAGTGCAGTTTCCTCATATGCCCATGAGGTATATTAGCCCAGGTAAAACCCATATCGGGGGTGGTATAGTGGCAAGATAATGCATATGGGACCCACACGGGGCCCATATTGTAGTTTTTGCCCAGCTATAGCCCACATGGGGTGGCTTTCTTGGACCTATATGGGCTAACTTGCAGTGGACCCACATGAGCTTCCTGTCTTGGACCCATATGGGTCTGATATGGGCAAAAATATCATTTGGGACCCACATGAGACCCATATTGTATTTTTTGCCCAGCTATAACCCATATTGGGCCCATATGGACATGCTTTCTGGGCCCCATATAGGCTTTCTAGTAGGGACCCAAATTGGTCTACTTTTTTACTTGAACCCATCTGTGTTTTATAGTGGCAAGATAATGCAGTTTTGGCCCACGCTGGACCCATCAGGTATATTAGCGCGGATAAAACCCATATCGTGGGTTGTATAGTGGCAAGATAATGCACATAGGACCCACATGGGGCCCAGATTGTATTTTTGCCCAGCTATAGCCAACATTGGGCTTGCTTTCTGGGACCCATATAAGCTTTCTAATAAGGACCCAAATGGTTTTACTTTACTTGGACCCATCTGGGTTTTATAGTTGCAAGATAATGCATATGGGTCCCAAACTGGGCCCATGAGATATATTAGCCCTGGTAAAACCCATATCGTGCCCACATGGGATGGCTTACTGGGACCCATATGGGCATACTTGCAGTGAACCCACATGGGCTTCCTTGCGGGGACACATATGGGTCTGATATGGACAAACAAATACCATTGGACCCACATGGAGCCCATATTGTATTTTTTTGCCCAGCTATAGCCCATATTGGGCCCATATGGGTTTGCTTGCTGGAAATAAACAACGTACCTACCCATAAACTCATATGCCTATTTGGTATTGATATTAATTAATTGGTTGAACTTGATTTTTGATGACAAATAATTTTAAGAACTATGATGATGACGACGATGATGATGATGCGTAGCATAGCGCAACACACTGAAATAGTTTATGTATTATTTTCCAAATGTTTTTTTTATACAGGTTTCTTTCTTTTTCTTAATGATTGTATTCTAAAAATTTCCTGAACAGTTTATTATATAATATTCACATGATAACTTCAACTGACTGAGAAGGTGACACCCCCAAACGGGGTTAGAGTATCTAGTTCTTACTCGATTACATTCTGGTTGAGACTGTCTAACTCATAATGCATATGTTGTTAAGTGAACATTAGGTTACTGTGTAACTAGTAATATGATGTATATAACATTAGAAACAAAATTAGCAAGAGACAAATGTTTATACATGTTCTTTGTCTTATGTACAGCAGCTGGCATTTTATATCTAAATTACTATCAAACTGATGTCATTGCTAGATGTGTGCAGCTTTTAACTTTCTCCTAGATAATTTATTTGTTGAACTCAATGGTAAACTGTATAAAACAAATTGTCGGTTTTCCAATTGGTTGTAATTGTGCACATAATTATTAAGCAACCACGGGTAAAATCGATTTCATAGCAATATACATCATCTACATGTATTACGATTTGTTATACATGTAGATGATGTATTTTGATATTGCTTTGAGCGGGATTTTATTTATAATTCTTGGTTGGTCAAACAGTACATGCAGTTGTTACTATTAATAGCTGCGTCTATAAATCCATGTGTCAACATTTATGGTGTATTATAATGTATTTCACTTAGAAACATTTGAGCCAACTGATAAAAAGTATTAAAACAATATGCTTTGTCAGGTATTCAAAGGCTTAGTTTAAGGAATATCTGGCCCATCCCTATGTGTACTCCTATCTGTATATTGGGCCACCAAAAAATCTCTTATAATTATCTGCATTATTTTTTCTCAGTTGACTGAGCAATGGCTATGCGCACTTATAAAGTTAATGCTCAATTTTAATTCACTTAAAATACTTTGCAATATCAGGCAATTATTAAAATATTGTTACTATTATACTCTCTTGATTTAGCAAAAAAGCTTTGTAAATTTTAATTGAGTGATTCAAATTTTATTTTTTCATATATTTCATCGGATTATTATTTTAAAGCACTAGACTGCACAATGACATGGATTAGTTGTACTAACAACAAAATGTTATAATACTTATCAGTTTTGACATGTCATTATTTCCAGTGCATAAGACCCTGAATGGGTGACACGATGTATCCAACAAAGAATGCAACACAAAATCCTATGAATGCAATCAGTCACATGGGTGGTAATTCAATTCTACACCTCTGCACCAGTGAATTGATTTCAAATGATAAGGATCACCACACCGTGCTCGCACTGTGACCACAGCAGGGCGCCAGTACAAAATAGTGCAATACCCCAGATTTAGTGGTGGAGGTCAAATAAAGAAATATTAAACTAGGGATTAAATGCTGTCCTCATTGGAAGGTAGAAGTATGCGCACAGTCTTCAGTAGAAGGTTTTTTACACGCACTGTCCTGAATTAGCGGCGTGTTTGCTCTTGTGATCCCTGCGTTTTTGTAGTAGAATTACATTTAGTTACTTAAGTTCGTTCTGCAAGAGTTTGCTCATAAATTAATCAGTTTAATGAAACGTCACCTTACACCAACTAAGAAATTAATTATTAATTACGGGCGTGTTGTAGTGAGATTCACTGTTACCGATTTGTAAAATCTGAATTTAAATCAAAACGCCGAAGGCACTATAGTTGATTGCGTAACACTGGGCATATCACGGACAGTCTGGGCAATTAGATAGGGATGATATACGTCACCTTAAATACAGTGGTTGTAAATGTTTAAACGAAAATATTTATGTACGTATTTACTATAACATGTGTTCAATATTATAAATATGACTTGAACATTGCTAAGCAATTTGTATTATTCACAATGGTAAGTTTAAATAAAATATTGCCTCGTAAACATGTAAATCAAATTTTTAAATAAATATATCATCATTGTGTAATTATGTTATTGTTTTATCTTAATCAGGCAGTTTTGAATTGAATATATTTATTGTGTCAAATGCGTAGCTGATTAATTTAGGTTCACTGTAAAACGTACGCCACTAATAAAAACGCCATCAGGTGTAGAAACTATATAGATGAAGTAACTTTCAGCAGCTTGAAACTCTGTACGAGTAAAATATATTTAAAGCCTTTCGAAAAATTCCATTTAAAAGGAAGAAAATGTCGGGCAAGCAACCTCATGAGAGAAATTCTTTGTTCTATTTTCAATTGCATTCTCTTTCTTTGGGCTACACAAATATATCAGTCCTACTCGACATTCCAACATTAAATATTCATTACTAACACACATTATCTGGATATACATGTATAGAATAAAAAACGACCATTATGAGTTTCATAATCGGACACTCTGTAAAGAGACAGATGATTACGCTGTCGAAGATCAACAGATGTTGTGTTGAACAAAACTCAATATTAACCTGAAACAACAAACAAAAAGCTGAATATTAAAATATTAATTATTACATGAATGCAAACACTGTGTTACAAGCATTTCAACCGTATTAGCAAGTGTTTTAAGTTCCTTAAAGGGAGATACTATCAAAATAGTGTTGGTTTCTTTGGAAATGTCTTAAAATGTATTTCCTTTCAACTAATAATGCATCTGGAGTAGCAAAACTGTCAAAAATGTATATAAAAAAACATGCTAACTACTAGGCGATTGTCGCGACGACTTTCAGCGTTTAAACTTCTGCCTGTTGTAGCTTCTGATATGATTAGTGTATCCGACCTCAATCGTGATACATCGACTATATTCGGAATGATCCGTAAAAATCGACCGCTACTGCGGAATAACAGCTAAACAGTACTCTATCGTTATAATGATGGCCACGTGAATAATAAAATGAGTAATAAACATTCCCTACTAAAATTTATTCATATGATTCATTTAAACTAAACGAAAATGTTGTCACCCATGCAACGTGATAATGAACTTAATTAAAACAGGCCTTTAAAAAGATATTCGGCGTTTGTTGTCATTGTTATGAAGAATGTAATATGAACGTCCTAGATACTATTTGAAACAGTTAAACGTTTAGATTTTGTGGTTTATTAACAATAATGCACAATAAATTACTTTGCACGTCAGCCAAATTTTATGACAGTATGTTTAACCGCTATATGTTTTAGGATAAGTGAACCGTTCAAAGAGTTCTCGTTAATAGCTGGAAATTGCAGTTATGATTCAACATGATTCAACATTCGCGTCGTCCCAACTTTCAATGTGTCTATAAAAGTAAATTAGGAATGGGTTCTGGGAAAATCCCCCGAATACTCACATAATGAGGCTTCGGCGCGGAAGGACATTATAAACTTCGAAATACACATAGTAATTCTCACAAAACTCTAACTCGTGTAAAAATCAAAATAGCCCCCGTTTTCTTTTAACGGTTATGAATTAGTTATTAATTTGGTATCGAGTAGTCGTCTATTTATCAACTATGCTTTATGGGCTATTCGCTTAAACATGGCTTTCTGAAGATTCATGAAAGTTGCAAACATTGCATCATATGTGTTTTGCAACTATTCCACATGTATCTACTGTGTTATTTACGAAGTCTTTCTTAATGTGTGCATCCTGTTTGTATTCTACTTTAGTTTTTGAGACACATTTAGTAGGAACACATTTTGAATCATAGCTGAAGATTCCAGCTATATATGAACTGTGTTTAACTTGTTTACATTTGAGAGATGATGAGAGAGAGAGGGAGGGGGGGGGGGAGAGGAGCATGAGTGAACGGTGGAAGACCACCTGTCCGGTATGGTACCCTCTCATGCGTTGGTCATTATCGAACGGGTGTCGCCTAGGTGAAAAGCGAGTGTGCTACCCAAGCAGCAGATTGTGAGAGAATGAATAATTGGATAATTGAGTGAATGAATGAATGAATACATGAATGAATGAACGAATGGACGAATACATGAATGAATGAACGAATGAACGAATGAATGAATTAATTAATTAATTAATGGATTGATGGATGGATGGATGTTTGAATGAATGAGTGAATGAATGAATGAATGATTGAATGAATAAATGAATGAAGGAATGAATGAATGAATGAATGAATGAATGGGCGTTCAATGGCTGCTACGTTCATAACCACAACCACTGTAGCCATGTCAACTCTGAACCGCGGCCTCCCCCCATGACAGTCATCATCCCATGTTCTTCTGCATCCTCACAGTTATATTCATGAAATGTTATTATTTAGAGCACTACGTAAATGTCTATACCAGTAATTACGCGTCCGTGTTTTCTGTAAGCACTGCTAAGCTAAGCACTACAAATATATTATTATTATTGTTTTTTTTAAATATTATTATTATTATTATTATTATTATTATTATTATTATTATTATTATTATTATTAATACTTATGATAATTATAATAATTACATTTATAATTATCAACTTCATTACAAAACACAACATTTTTAGTAGCAGTTGTAGTTTGTAGTAATAGAACTTTCCAAAGCAGTGTTAGTTATGGAAGTTGATTGGTAGTAAAAAGATAATACATGGTAAGTTAGGATTTGTTTTTAATTACCCACAATACTTTAACGAGAAGTATATTTCAAATGCGCACTCAGTATAATGGTTGTGTATACAATGCTAAGCATACCGATTTTATTCGGTAAACTTGGGAACGTCTGAACCGTGTTCTGAAGTTCCAAAATATAAATTACCGATATATGCCTCTTTCCATTTCACGTGATCTTGCCATTTAGAGCCAATTGTAAATACCCAAGTCACGTTGCCTTCTGACAGGTGTGAATGGTAGGAGTTAATGCTGTAGAATTCCTTACCGACCAAGTCATCTACATTTGGACTTGTTAGTTTGATTTCTTTTTTAGTTTTGATTAAAAACAGGTATACAATTGTTATAGTCGAATTAAAGTTTGCTGATAATGAGGGGAATATCCGTTAACATTAAACAGAGACTCGGGTAAACGTTTACGTTCCTGTTATGGATGGATATACTTTAGAGGTTAGTAAACGGTGGCGCGAGGGGGCCATTTGAGACTTGCCGAGGCTAATATCGAGCAATGCCTCCGCGCTGCCATTTGTATTGACCTGTTTTATACAAACTTATGTTGTTTATTAGCATTCATATTTGTTACTTTTGAAATTCATGTTTTCATCCAATTTATAACATATTTAAATATTGTTAAAAAAATAAGTTAATGGAAAGAGTTTTCACGCTTTATTCGCATCTTAAATTAAAACCTGTACACGTCATGGCATTTCAAGTAAGCATAATATTTGTTAAAAGCCGCAACAAACAATTTTTATGACGCAACATGGATAAAAGTAGCTTTAAAATGGATTTGGTTTTACATTGATATATCTACATACATATAGATCTAATTTATTGCGGATTTATACATATCCGTATCACAGTTAAATATGATAATACTTTTTACAATAGAAAAAATACAGTTGTAGATTTGTATTCCAATATTATTCATGTATAGGACAAGTAGTGCCGAAGCAAACCAAATAGCTTAGATACGCCCGTGAGCGTGCTATCAAGGACATGCACGTAGATAATACATGTCATCACTTGTTTAGCGATATCATTTGTTCCAACAGATCTAGTACGTACGTTTACTGTAGATTGTTGTTTTTTTTGTTTTTTTTTGGTGGAGTTTTGATTTGGATATGTCTACAATGCAAACATTAATGTATACAAATATATTGGACATTGATAAATGACAAATGTGTCTAACAAAATGTTTGGTGTTGTTGTAAATAGTAGATTTAATGTATTACACAATACATTCTTATATGTTATGTCATATTGTGATTCTATTCTTAATATATTTTTAATACTCAAATACAAAAAAAAACAAGACCACCTCTACCACAACCACCTCCACCATTACCTCCACCTTCACCACTACATTCAACTCCTCAACCACCACCTCAAGCTATATGTACCCCACCACGACCACATCCACCACGTCCACCACCCAACGACCACATCTACCACCTCCACCACCCAAAACAACCACCTCCCAAATCTCCACCACAATGTCCACCACCACCGCTACACTTCACCACCATTACTGCTACAAACACCCACACAACCACCAACTTCACCACCATCAACTGCATCACCGTAAAAACCTATTCCATGTTCCTCAACATCGGCCACTTCCACCAGCCTGTCCAAAATATCTACTAATTTACCGTCACTTTCACCATCACCACCACTCCCCTCATCCCCACCATCGTCATCTACACTACCACAATTTCCACCACCACAAAAATCCCAACTAAAGATACCGCCACTACCACATCCATCTGCACCCCTCAATATCTCCACCGCCAACACCGCCTTAAAAATCTCCACCTCCACGACCACATCCACATACTTAATCTCCACTATCTCCACCATCTCAATCAGCACTTCCACCACGTTTAATTTTGCAACCACATCCAACACCAACACCACCATCATCATCAACGCCATCTCTATACAAGACGCCTCTACTACAACAATCTCCAATACCACAACCAGCCCGCCCCCCGCAATCACAAACCACCGTCATCACCTTCACCATCAACACCACCTCTACCAACACCACTCCACCACCACCAACACCACCATCCTTTTTCCGCCATCTCCACCACGACTAACTACACTGCCATAATCTCCTACACAATCTCCACCACCACAACCACCCCCACTACCAACATCACCGCCTCTTCTACCACTCCTTCCAAAACTACCTCTACCAACACCTACACCACTAAAAGCACCAACTACACGATCAGCAACTACACCACCAGGCACCAGCAGAACCTCTTCCACTACGTCCACAACATCCACCACTTCAACCACCGGCTCCAACACAACCAGCACAATAACAAACACCACAGTCACAACCACCACCTTCATCACCACTACCAACACAACAATCACAAACTTCCTCAACCACCAAAACAAGTACCATCACAACCACCTCTCCTTCCGACTTCAGCAGCTCCATCACAACCACTACTGTTGCCTCCACAACAAAAACTACCACCATCTCCGACACTTCTACCACCATCACCTAAACCAGCTCTACTTCAATAACCATCTCCATCACTAACTTCAATATCGCCACCACAACCACCATCTCCACAATCACCATCATCTCCACAACACCACCTCCGCGACCACCACTAGCTTCACATTTCAGGACCACAAACCCATCCACCAAACCACCTCCTTCATAACAGCCTCAATCCTCACACAAACCTTCACCTCCTTTCCGCACAATAACTCAACCTCTACATTTTCTTCCCTCTCAACAAGCTCTACCTCCAGCCCAAAACACTCTTCACAAGAACCTTCTTCTCCAACACAACCCCAACCTCCATCTCACAACAACCACTTCCTCCACCCCGACCACAACCTCCATCTTAAACCTCTTATAGACTTCCACACCTCCAACACAAATACCACCTTCACCACCACGATAAACTCCACCTTAAATCTCATCTCCATCTCCAACAAAACCACAACCTCCAACTTCACAACAACCACCATCACAAGGAACGCGAACTCAAGCAGAACCTTGACTTCCACCCTCACATAAACATCACCTCCACCCCCACATTAAACTCAACCTTAAACCTTACAAGGACTTCCACCACCAACAACCACCTCTACCTCCACAACAATCACCACCTTTACCACACACTCGTCAATGATAACCATTACCTCTTCTGAATCGCATCATTGTGACAAATGAGAACAAAAACTTGAAAGATTAAAATTTAAAAGCATGCATAGATATTTTGTATTGATGTTGAACGGTTTTCCGTTAGGGCCACTCGTTATTTCGCAGTTTCGACCTATGATTTACAAGCGCGAGAACGCGAGAACACGATAGCGAAATAGCGAAATCACGATGCGAGATGGCGAGATTACGATGCGAGATCGCGAAATTAATATCGCGATCTCGCATCGTAATCTCGCGCCCTCGAATCGTGTTTTTGCGTTCTCGCCCTGAATGCAAAAACACGATGCGATGTTGCGAAATTAATATCGAGATCTCGCATCGAATTCTCGCAATTTCGCATCGTATTCTCGCGATCTCGCATCGTAGTCTCGCGATCTCGAATCGTAATCTCGCGATTTCGCATCGTGTCTTCGCAATCTCGACCTGTGGATTACAAGCGCGAGAACGCGAAAACACGATACGAAGTAGCGAAATCACGATGCGAGGTTGCAAGATAACGATGCGAGATCGCGAAATTAATATCGCGATCTCGCATCGTGTTTTCGCTTGAGCATAGGTAGTTTAACAACGATAATTGTGTTCTTTGCCTATAGACAATTTAGAGAGTATCATGTTAGAATAATGATTGTGTTATTGTTAACCAAATTAGAAGAAATAATGGGCGATTTGCTGAATAGCCAGATTGAATAAATGAGAAGCATATAATGCATTGTATTAAGCAAGACCATGTGCCATTCAAAAACTTTATTCTAATAAATGATTACCAGTATAAACTCATACAAACTGCTAAAATGTAATCAAACAATATCATATTTGTAATCACATCTCTGTGTGGGGCCTGTACTCCAAGGTTTACAGAAATGGAACATGCTCTATCCCAAGAATGTGTCGTACACCTCCAGAAACGTTTATAAAGCAGTGTAGTAGACAAATATACACGGAACACTTTGATTTATAAATCAAGCTTTATAAAACAAGGTTTACCTGTAGAGGGCCATTAACATTTGAGAAGCAGTATCCTAACATGTTGGATTTCCCTTGTACAGTGCAGTGAGTGTGGCTGGGGACATAATTATGTTGATCAATGTTTAAATACTTAAATGTCATGAGCATATTCAACTACATCATGCGTATGAAGTATTGCAATGGGTTGAACACATTATTGTCATTTCATTTATTTCGAAGTCATACACGTGTTAAAAAATATATGTATACAGGCAATGTTTTAAGTAATAAAATGTTGTGTTTTTTAATGTATAAATTGAGCATTATAAAAGGATGAAAAGTCTTGCATTTTAATATTTTCCTCAAATGTTATTGTTAAATTTGCCAAATGTCTTTTATTGTGGCATCTAATTCGTCCTCCATTTGATTCATTGCCTCCAAAATGACTTGCATGCACATATGCAACCGGAAGGCGAGAGTACGATGTGGCTATCGTTATTTCGCGATTTCGAACTATGCTCAAACTAAAACGCGAAAAACACGATGCGAGATCGCGATATTAATTTCGCGGTCTCGCATCGTAATCTCGCAACCTCGCATCGTGATTTCGCTACTACGTATCGTGTTCTCGCGTTCTCGCGCTTGTAATCCACAGATCGAGATTGCGAAACCACGATGCGAAATCGCGAGACTACGATGCGAGGTCGCGAGGCTACGATGCGAGATAGCGAGAATACGATGCGAAATTGCGAGATTACGATACGAGATCGCGATATTAATTTCGCAACCTCGCATCGTGTTTTCGCATTCTCGACTTTTGGATATACAAGGGCGAGAACGCGAAACACGATGCGAGGGCGCGAGATTACGATGCGAGATCGCGATATTAATTTCTCGCATCGTAACCTCGCAATCTCGCATCGTGATTTCGCTACTTCGTATCGTGTTATCGCGTTTTCGCGCTTGTAATCCAAGGGTCGAGAATGCGAAACAACGAGTGGCACTAACGGAACACCGTAACGTTGATTGTTTTAAATAAATGTCTCGCGGAGCAATTACCAATTTCAATTGAAATAGTATTACGATAGATGTGGGAGACCTTGACCGTGTTGAAGGATAGAGAAAAGTATGTTTAAAATGCATAATAATTATTACTACAAATTGCTAAATGAGTAATACAATATTTATATTTGTACATGCTTTCATAAAATGTTAACCGTTTAACGCTTGATGACTTTGCTCTTTTTTTATAATGATAAACAATGTAAACAAAACATTGTACAAATTATGAATCTTTTAAACTCCGTTACTTAATATGTTCATCAATATGTTCACGGATATTCGTCCTGCCCCTAAAACAGGTCATTGACAAAGATGTCAAACAAATAATGGAATGACACGACTAAACTTTTGACGTTGGGATGTTAGGTTAAGCGGTTATAAAGCCTTCTGTCGATATTCCATTAGTTCAACAAGGAAACAGTTTAATCGTTGTCAGTTGGATGCTATTTTGCTTGTGATAGATTTTAATGTCATTTATAGCTCCATTACTATGTACATCAAAAACTAAATTGTAGTTATAAATGCAAAACAATAGACTGCTGGGTGTTGACTAAACTCATTATAGAGGTGCCTATTTGTGAAACTTTTTGTAAACTAAAGCTGCTTCTCAAAGTTAATAATACCATGACTTTTATCACTAATTAATGATACTGTACACATTTTGTTATTTGAAATAAAACATAACTTACTGATTTTAATGGAATAATACAATGTAATGAACAGAATAAGCCCAATAAGGTTTACGACAAACTAACCGAGCCCGAAGGGTTCAGTTTAGGAAACATGATGGAAAAATAAAAATAAAATCGCTTAAATCATATACTACTGTTAATTTTTGAGACTCGAAGTTTGACTTAACTAGAATTTAGATGTTAAGGTTTAAGTCTGATTCTGGAAACGTTTGAAGTCGAGGGTCAGGGTGTGTTATCAGACTCCACTTTAGAAAATATATGTTTTGAAATGATCTTTGTTTTGTTCTTATCAGCACCGAAGGTCAAACACAGATTTGATAACTGAATACATAACCATAACGGTTATTAGTACAAGTGCGTATGTGCAAGTCGTATAAAACCAGTGTGTACATGATGCAGGATTTTGTAACACGCTAACCTATTTGAATCAGATGGCATAAGTCCAGTAGTTAAAAGCAACGTTAAGCGAACAATGGCCTTCAATTAGACGCTTTTGACAAACACCTCAAACGAAAAACTGAATGTATATTTAACTACAAAAGGCGCGCTAGCATAATAAAAAGGTTAAACACAAATCATTATTTTATAATTTGATAGAATATAATACGGCTAATATGCATATTATTTGTCCTTGTACATCAAATACGTCTGCTGTATTTTAAAAATACTGTTAGCTGTAATGTTGTTTCAGTTACTGTATAGTTTTACTAATAAATAATACTTAACCTCTCGTACTGCTAAATTTATGCATTTGTAATTACTAATACATCGACTGTAACGCTCACTGTTTTCGTTGCTTCTAATTCTGCTAATGTAACAAATATATACTTTGACAGATAATTTAGTAACTGTTACTGATTCTTCTATTCATAGTTGAATCGATTGATTTTCTACTGCTGTTGTTGCTGCTGCTGCAGCTACTTCTACTGGTACTGCTTCTAATGCTTAATCATCGACCCATAGATCTACTGTTTATGCTATTAATGTTACTATTGTTATTGCTGCAACTGCTAAAGATCCTAAAACTAATGTATCTACTAATAAGCCTCATGGTGTTCTGCTAGTGCTTCATTGTCAAATATTAATGCATCAACTATGACATCAATCTACTGTATTTCTGCTATTAATACACATGCATCTACACATTTATCTACCGTTGCTGCTACTGCTTACATTGTTGGTAATACTAAAAGTAAAACATGCATATCTTTAGCTGCTATTACTGCTACTGCTGCTCTATCTCTCCAACTAACTTAATATATAGACACTACCACTAATGCTATGCTGCTATTATTACAGCTCCGACTAATATAGCTGGTAATTTTACAAATAATTCTCGATATAATCAAATGCTGTTGTATTATATGGTGGCATGGAACTGCCATACGAAAACGATTTACGGTTCGCGAACACATTCGTGTTACCATTTTATGTTCGTGTTATTTATCCTATACATAATAGCGTTTGCGATTTTTTTTCTTAATAAATGTATATGCTTAACGCAAAAAAGGTCTAAAAGTGCACAGAACTGACATCAGAAATTCAGTTAATAAAAACCTATGTGGTATCACAAATAATAACTAGATAAGATTTACATTGCAATATAATTATCATGATGATATTCGTGTAAGTAAGATTTGCGTTGTACGATAATTATAATTAAAATATTCATGTTGAGATAATGCGGAAGACCTCGCAAGCCCAAGAAAATATATCAAATGTCAGTTCTGACCTCTTGAGTATAATAATAAGATGTCTTGAAGAAAAAATATTAGCAAACGCTATCTTAATATCCAGATATATATAATAATAAACACGCGGTAACACGAATCTGTTCGCCAACGCCATTTATCGTATGGAAGTTCTATGCCACCATAGTATTATAATCTAATACAACTGCGTTGCTGCTAGTGATCATACTGCTGTTAGTGTAACTAAAACAAAATACATTTACTAAATATAAAACATGTGTATGTGAAATTCCAGTAGTGTCAGCAGGAGAGAAAACGTGTTAGGATTATATAGTCCTGTACTTAATTAATCGATTTCCACTTCCTGTGTTGGTGTTGCTGTTACTACTGTCGACACATATACATCAGGATAAACATAGACTTCTACTTTCGCTGTTACTACTGCTGAAGAAGTGCTATAGAGACATAACATGAAATTGGACAGGGCAGTCCTACGCTAAAGAATCCCATTCTCCATGCGTTATTGCCTTGTACTGCATTGTGTAGCAATTCCCACATCTCCCAATTATAACGTATCTTTTAAACATCCAGGATCCAGACGGTGATCTCGATCCCCACCAAAACGTATCATTCGTTCATTTGACAATTTCTAATTTACGACTGCCGTCTGCCTAAAACCGCATTATTAGTATGCTATACAGTGAATAAAAACTTATGTGGTGTCACGAATAATAACTGGATAAGATTTACATTGCAAGATAATTATCATGATAATATTAGTGTAAGTAAGATAATGCGGAAGACCTCGCGCACAAATTAAATGGTATCATGATTATTAACTAGTTAAGATTTGCGTTGTACGATCATTATAATTAAAACATTCATGTTGAGATAATGCGGAAGACCTCGCAACCCCAATACAATATATCAAATGTCAGTTCTGGGCACTTAATTATAATAATATGTCTTGCAGAAAAAAACTATTAGCAAACGCTATCTTAATATCCAGATAAATTTAATGGTAAATACGCGGTAACACGAATCTGCTCGTTGGCAGAGGCTCAAGGTTTTAAATTAAGTACAGAAGAACGTTCATAATTATAACAGGACATGGATTCCTAATAACAGCTGGTGCAGTTGTTTTGCCGAAAAACTGTTTATGTGCTTACTTCGCATATACAAACTTTTGAAGGTCGAGAATTAGATGTTAATTATGCATGTAGTGCATTTGTATTAAACTTGTGTTTAAACCATGTGCCTTTGATCAAGGTAGAACTAACAATGCAAGGCTAGCGAATGTGTTACCATTTACTCACAATAATAAATCAGTCCAATGACTCAATATGCGCCTGCTTTACAGCAAATTAATGGTCTATCAATTGTCACGTATGGAAACGTTCTAGTGCCAGAGTACGTATTAATATTGCATTGTATCAACTCGTAATTAGGAAACACAAATTGAGACATACTACATGTTAATTTGGAGATACTAATTCCTTGTTACGTGTTAATAGTTCCTACCTAGGAAATCATAAGTCCTAATTTGGACATAATTAACTAGTTAGGCAATAATAAGTATAAAAATGAATTAGTAAGCCCAAATTACGATATACTAAGACCTAATTATGAGATAGTACGTCCTAATAAATAAACAATGTAATGTTACAAGTAGCTTATTCATGCATACATACGTATGTGTCGTTCATTCAAGTATCCGCGTGCGTGCGTGTGCGTGCGCGTGTGTGATCGTGTGTGTGTTGTGGGTGTGTTTGTTTGCCCGTGCACCCGGCTGTATGTCGGAAATTACGAAGTAATAGTTTGAAGATAAAAATGCACATGGGCGTGCGTCCGTTCATCGGTTCATAGAGAGGACTGGGAGGTACTTATCGAAATTTTAAAGTACATGCACGCTTGCCTCCGTCCATACGTGCGTACGGCTTTTTTAGAAGACAGTGGTGCATGCTAAAATACAAGCGTACGTGTGGACAATCGAGCGTATTTGGTCAGTATGTGCTTATATACAATCGTAGGTCCCTCTTAATGCAGAGATAATAATGATGACTCCATCCGTCTGTACATAAGTACGTACGTTCATACGCATGAAGGCACACACGTCCGGACGGACGGATATACATGTATGTATGGTTTTTGGCGAAAAAGTACGTGCGAACAAACAAACGGGTGCATATATTCTTACAGTCTGTTAAATATGACGTCAACTCAGTATTATCTTAATATCAGCATGTACGTTTAGACGGATTGACAAACGGACAGACAGAGGCACGGTTGCATGTACGTACATATATATGTATGCAAACTATGTTTGTACAATAGTAAGGTCTGGGAATCTCCTATCTCGAACTTTAATAGGATCTCCTAATTATTGCATACTGAAAAACCAAAATGAATACATACTGTGGCACTACGACGCTTCCATATTCAGTTGCAACTTTTAAACGAATGTTGAGATGCTGATATCGCAGTTTTATTAAAACCATTACATTGCACATTTTATGAATACCATGTGCGTTTCATGAAATTGACGGAGTATTTGCACTGGCGTTGACATTTCGCAGTATTAATTAACGCCTTTTATCCTTTGTTTGGTTTAAATAAGTTTATTTTGGAAATAACATGACGTTTTTGTACATGGTAACTTACATGAGAAAACGTTGTAGAAGAGACTCGTAGTTAGAAACAAATAGGACACATACTTAAAATATTGTGATTGGAAAGTAACATCCGATTAAACACACGTGATTTGTTTGCTATCTATTTGTGCAGTTAACATTTCTTTGTGTCTTGTCTGTTTGTCCTGTCAACATACATTTCGTTCATGATCGAATCCGTTCGATATATGATGTTATTGCCGTTATCTATTATCAAACACCTATTCAGACTCTACAAAAGTTACCGCTTTGTGTTACATATGTCGTGGGAAGAATATAATTAAATCTTGTTTCCAAATAAGAATTGTAGCAAAAAATATTGGGAAAGAATGCTATTGCTATAACCATGATAAGTTAAGTATTTATATACAATATTGTTAATTGATAAGGTCTAGGATGTAAAGGAAGATGTAGGAAACACCTACACCTCTGTATTATCATATTTCTTCTGCATGCTTGGTTTATAAATTGATTTAAACATATTTTATTTCCAAAAAGTCTATAATGACATTATTACAAAATTATACATTATTTTTAGACCAAACATATTTCTTCTGCATGCTTGGTTTATAAATTCATGTATCTGACGCCGAATACTTCGGACTATAAATACACAATGTAACCATCCTTTTCGGCTGTGTTGCTCATATGTCCGTCTGATAGACGATACTAAAATACAACCACATAACACAATGATAATTACCGGCACTATCAGGTGCCACAGTTTAATATTTCCCAGCATATACAGACATTTGGAATAAATAAGGTATGGAAGCGTTAATTGACGCACCCCCGATATACGTGTTTACTGGCATATTTTATCTCGTAAAAACGTGTAAATATACGGCATGTTAGGAAACATTAAAATGTCAGTTATAAGGTCAGTTGGTGTTACATAGTCCGCTGTCCTAATTTAAGTCGTGCAAAATAAATATATGGCAAGTTGGAAAATATTAAGGCGTCATGCCAGCTGCTGTTACCTATTCCACTGACAATATGACAAACAGACAGACAGACAGACGGACGGACGGACGGACGGACGGACGGACGGACAGGACAGACAGACAGACAGACAGACAGACAGACAGACAGACAGACAGACAGACAGACAGACAGACAGACAGACAATTATTGTGGGATTGGGGCGTTGCGGATGCAAAAGATCGAACACATTGAACACGATCGTTTCCATATGTCCTCAGTCCGTATCCGCAAAGCGCATCCGACATGGTATCTAACTCTGCATGTTTAACAAAGGCTGTTATATATAAAACAATGGAAAAGTAGAAGAAATAATCTATATTCATCAGGATAACTCAACCTAAGAGAAAGATTTACACAATTTCAATTTAACAATGATATCGGTCAACATGGTGTATGTCAACATACGGGTAATGGTATATCAAAATAGCAGAGTACACGAACAGCACAGACATTTAAGACTATTGCATGTGAAACAGATACGCATGACGTCTTGGCACTTTTCAACATGCCGTTTAATAACACGATATGTCGAGATAAAATAAAATGTTGACATGTCCATCACGAAATATTTATCACGGGAGTCGATTAACGCTTCCATATCGGGTCATTTAAAGCTTCCATAGTTTGTAAACAAATAAGAAGTCATTGTCAATCAGACATGAGTCTATAATTCTGTAGTAAAGCATAATTACGGCATATAACAGCTCAGCAAGTACCAAATTAACTATTTAAGATCCCGGTACCAAACTAATTTTTCCATAGTGGGGGTCAATTTATATTGACCTACCGAGATACGGTTTCATGATGGATGTTTTTGCATATTGTATCTCGCGTAAGTATGTGACAAGTTTGAAAAAAAATATATATACCAGAATATGTAACCTAATCGGCTGTATTACATTAATTCATATCAAACAGTTGTCACCGTGGTTGTGATTTTGCATTGTTTATATAGCGTTTCAAAATACATTGCTTCCCGTAATGCAGAAGCGGGTTGTTTTGAATTCTGAAAATGTTACTAATGAACTTATTGCGGTGTAAGTCTATATGAAAGATAAGCAAGAGCTGTTTATAAAACACTTATACCCCTCTAGGTTAAAAGCAATCTTTAAAATATCATGTTTGGTGAAGATCGGGTGAAACCTGTTGGACATAGAGAGTGCAAACTAAAAACAAATGTCAATTTTATATAAATCAAGGACATGAACTTCAGTTCCTAGGGAGAGACGAGGTGGTTGATCATCAAACTGGGCGAAGATATAACAACACTAAATATTTTCATCAAAACTGTGCAGTTAGAGAGCGGAAACAGCAAAAAAGGTTATTTTTTTAATATTCAAGGAGAATATCTTTACAATTGCTGGGACGATTTGGCTGATAATCGAACTTGGTTGAGATATCATACCTACAAACAATGTAATGAAGTTTGGTGAAGATCGGATAAAAACTGATGGACTAAGAGTGCGGAAAATGCTTAAAAGGCCAATTCAATGAAAATCAAGAGTCATAACTCCACAATTCCTGAGGTAATTTGAGTGATAATCGAACTAGGCCGAGATATTATGCCCAAAAACATTTTCATAAAGTTTTCTGAAGATTGGATAAAAACTGGTAGACTTAGAGAGTGGAAACGAATATGGTTACCGACCGACCGACAGTCCGACGGACACATCGACCGACATTCGCATTAGATTAGGGCATAATAAATCCCCAGAAAAATGAGCAGGAGAGAAACCCGTCTTTTCATCCTCAGGGCCCGTAATCACTAACCAATTCTTAGACTTAAGAATAAATAACAGACTTAGTCTGTATAAAATATACTTCTGCGTTGGCTAATATTCGGAGTACCAATTTTGATTATGTCATTAAGAAATTGTTCTAAATCAAGAATGCTCTAATTAGAGTTGGTGATTTCCCAGCACAATACAAGTCCAACAACACAACACAAAACACAAGATAAGTCATTAATAGAGTTTCATCTTAATGTGTTATATATTCATCGCAATAATTTAAGTTGCACTGTTAAAGTTAATTTAATGTGTTTAATATATGTATATGCATTTTATTAAATTTGAAAATGTTAACTAATAATAACGGACAAAATTAATGGAATTCAGAATTTAATGACAAAAACAGATTCATGATATTGATATATATGTTCTGATAGAGGCCCTCTTTCTAGTGGCTTAGTACAGTTTATTATACAGTGCAAATTAGCAGGAAATATTTATTTTTAAAATGCTGATGTTAATTGAATTTGCGCAGCCCTGTGATTGTTTCGTTAATAGGAAATGCCAGATTTGAATGCTTGAGCTTTAAAATGGAGGTTTAGAAAATTTGAAAACATGAATACTGGCAACAAGTTATGTGTATTGAGTTTCTGACCTAGAAATTACAATTGCTCTCGTCACCATTTTGCTAGGAAATTTGAAATGTCTTGCAGTCATTGTGCGATATTAAATATCGTATCCTTTGTCCATTACATTACACTGAATCAAGTTACTGGTGTTGATATTGACTCGCTCATTTGACCTGTCGGCTAGACGACAATAATTCCAGTATTTAATTTGCTAATGCGTTTTCTACGTATGCTTTTACTGACTTGTTTCGAGCAGAAATATTTCTTTATCAACGAAATGACATTGCCAATGTTGGTTTTATTTTTGCCACAAGCATTACCAAGTGCTAACGAAGATAATCAGAAGATTAAGTGTAATCGGAAGCATATTTAGTCACCTACATGACAAACAGCGTTGAGAATGCAGAGTGTAAATTTCGCCTGTTGACAATATCTATTTGATTAATATGTTCTAATTAAGAGTAAATATTTGCAGACAATGCTGAATTTAGACCTCAGCAACTGTTTTGATACAAATTTGCTCAGTGTAAATGTTGACCCCTATTAAACTGGGAAATTTAGCAACAGATGAATTATGCTGAGTATTACGCAACAAAGTGCGTTTAGCGCTTTTAATATATTATCACAGATGAAGGCAATTTAGGATTGGTATAATGATTAAGTATTGTACAGTCTCCAAAGTGCTGGTATTAGCACAAAATTAAACTGTAATTGAAACGAAAATAACGTTAAATGAGGTTACAGATAGAGGTCGTCTCATAAAAGCACGCCTAATACTTTTCTGACATGACTCTTTATTTCAATTTATGATCATTATGCCTAGCCCAAATTGTGAATATGGTATATAACTAGCGAGCGAGATGCGTTATTTACAGACTTGAAGAGCCATGTTTTGTATACACATTCGAGAATGCCTGCACAATTATTTTAAAGGACAGAAAACGCAGTTGAAATATCAGCTTATGAATTAGTTACAAGTGCTGGGCGGTACAGTGGTCTGTCGCTTGAAGTTTTAGAACATATGCCGAATTGGAGGACGGATATTTTAATTCTGCAAAGAAAACAACACCCTCCGAATTGGTTTTCCGTTAGCATAAAAGAAGGTAAGGATAGTACTACTACTGCTACTGGTGCTGCTGGTGCTGCTACTATTACTACTACTACTATTACTACTACTACTACTACTACTACTACCACCACCACTACCACCTTCTACCACCACCATCATCACAACAACGACAACAACAACAACAACAACTACTACTACTACTACTACTACTTCTACTACTACTACTATTACTACTACTACTACTACTACTACTACTACTACTACTACTACTATTACTACCACTACCTACTGCTATTACAACTACAACGACAACTAATACTACTACTTCTAGCTCAGTTGGTAGAGCCTTGGACTGAAAATCTGGGATCGCGAGTTCGAGCCCCAGCCCGGCCACATAACTTGTATGGGGATTGGTCATGAAATTATTATTTCAAGTAGGGCAGTTGTCAGTTACTGGCATAGGAATGTGCACTTAGTACCGGTAAACTGCTTAGATCGGCTAAGCTTGCCCAGGAAAAGTGTTAACTGAACGCCGTGATATGACTGAAATACTGTCAAAAACGGGGAAAATACAAACAAACAGACAAGCCAACAGACAAGCCAACAGACAAGCCAACAGACAAACAAACAGACAAACAAACAGACA